>JANHGL010018905.1:29593-73001 GCA_024611195.1 Ceyx melanurus | reverse complement strand
TATTTCATTCATTAAAAATATTAGGTGGTGGCTCCCGACGAGGGAACGGGGCAGGCCGATGCCAACCTCAGCAATCAAAACACGAGGCAATTGAAAACCTCCACCTCGGGTTTTGCTCCTGGTGTTTACCTTTCCGTAGACTTCAGAGTAGCAGAAAATGAATAATACAGATATTGCTGTGCCTTTATGGGTTTCTCAGCCGTGATGGACAGTCGGTGCAATGGTGAAACTTCTCGTTTGGGGGGGAGGGCCAAGGCAGAGCACATTCAAGATGCTGAGGAGAACAGCTACAGATCCAAAGCACATCAGCAAGTATTTAATTACTGTCCCCATGGAAGCAATACAAGAGGTTGTGTGCTGCCTGTATGGAAGGGAAACAAGGCTGCTGTTGCAGCGAGATCTAAAAATCCTCTACAGCATCAACTGCCAGATACAGAATAAATTGAATTATTCAAGCAAGGCTCAACATACGGTTGCTGAGGGAGAAAATAAGATGCCTTACACTGAGCTGTGAAGTAAAACAAGATGACCCACAGGTGGTTATGAGGCCCAAGCCTGCCACAGCTGCATGTTCTTACAGCTTCAGGAGGCAGAATTATAGGATCATTTGGGTTGGAAGAGACCATTCAGATCATGGAGTCCAACTGTCAACCCAGCACTGCCAGGGCACCACTGCCTCGTGTCCCTCAGCACCACAGCTCCATGGGGGGCTTGGAAACCCCTCCAGGGATCACAGGGACTCTACCCCTGCACTGGACAGCCCTGGAGGGGAAGAAATTGTCCCTCAGCTCCAACCTCAACCTCCCCTGGGGCAACTTGAGGACAGTTCCTCTAGCAGAGCCTGACCCCCCCCTGGCTGCAGCCTCCTGCCAGGAGCTGCCAGAGCCAGAAGGTCTCCCCTGAACCTCCTTCTCTCCAGGCTCAACCAGCCCAGGTCCCTCAGCTGCTCCTCCCCACACTCCTGCTCTGAACCTTCACTTTGGCTGGCAGTAGCAGAAGCTTTTGTTCAGTGTTTGAGCAGCCAGAGGCCAACCAGCCAGAGCTGCTGGAGCTGGGTCAGGCCACCAGCTTCCCTGCACCTTCCCCTCCTGGAAGGCTGGGATCTCCCAGTGGAACTGGATCACTGGAAGGCAGGGGAAGATGCTCTGTGGCCATTCCCTCCCCACCCCTGGCTCTGCCAGCCCCTGCAGCAGCTCGTGGCGTGGCATGGCGTGTCGTGGCACGCCCTGGTGTGCAGGAGAGCTGGCAGCACCCAGCTCTGGCAGGGAGGGAGGGTGGTTACACAAGAGCTGCATTGCAGCACACTGCACCAGCAGCTGCCAGCAGCACCTCCTTCCAGCAGCACTCCAGCAGCCCCTGCAGCAGGGGTGCTGAGGAAAGGTGGCACCCTCTGGTAACAGGTTGTTAGTACCCTTGGTGGTTGGCTGCTTTTCTGGTGGGTGTTCTGGATTTTTCACCTGGGCTATAAATACTCTGATGAATTTTTAATGCCGAGGCAGGATTCTGATTTAAAGCAGCAGCAGCACCTGGATTTGCCCACAAAGTTCTGGGGATGCTCCTGGTGGGTTTCTTAGCTCAGCCCCCACTAGCAACTCTTTGCAATCTTTTTATAACACATGTGGTCTGGCTTTTTTTCTCTCTGGCAATGCTTTTGGCAGCTTCATTCCACTTTTTGTTTCTTAAGCTTCCAGTCGTAGACTCTGCACAGCCAGTCAGTGGCTCAACCTTTCCAAGTGCATCCCAGTTGTCCTGGAGAACTGTCTCCTGTGAAGCCCTGTAGTTGTTCTTTGAGCTTTTTATAGGCTTGCAATGTAATCTGCATTGCCCTGAGTGTGTTGAGGAAATGTTCTGTGCTGACAGCAAATTGCCTTTGCTTTGGAAGCTCAGGGGCTTGCTTGTCTCAGGCCTTGCAGCTCCTTGGCTCTGCTGAGCATCCAGAGCTGGACCCAGCCCTGCAGAGGGGCAGGATCACTGAAGGAACAGGGAAATGACAGGAGCAGCATCTGCCCGGGCACTGGGATGCTCCAGCACCCAGGTGAGCACCCAGCTGTGGCATCTGCAGCTGGCCAGATGTTCCCAGAGGGAGGAGTGGTGGCAGCAG
This sequence comes from Ceyx melanurus, assembly GCA_024611195.1. Taxonomy (NCBI): domain Eukaryota; kingdom Metazoa; phylum Chordata; class Aves; order Coraciiformes; family Alcedinidae; genus Ceyx; species Ceyx melanurus. The sequence continues at coordinate 70,900 of JANHGL010018905.1, read as the reverse complement.
CTGGTGTTGAGCACACAGACAGGGTGAGATTTGCCAAGAAGCTGAGTGCCAGAAACAACCTCTGCAGGAGCTGCCTCATCCCTCCTGACTCAGAAAAGCAGAGAGCACCTTGTTCAGGGAACCCAGAGCTCTGCCATTTCAGATTTTAGCCTTTAAAAGGACTTGGAAAAAAAAAGCCTAAACTTGAAATTTATGGCTTTGTCATGCTTGATGGTTCCAAAAATGCTTGTAGGTTGGTGCTTGGTGATTTCAGTGGGGTGTGAGCAGCTCTGCTTAGGGCAGGGTGAGCTGGAGGTGGAGTGGAGGACATCCCATCCCTCCTCTCTCTGGCTTCTCTGAATTTCAGCTCTTCCTTGAATGCAGCACGTCCATGGCCACAGGCTGTGGCTCACAGCCCTGGGATGTTTGGAAATATGCAAGTGGTTCTTTCTTTGCTTTTAATAAAAAGTCTGCAGAGCTGCTTGGGAAGGTCAGGTCTGTTTGACACTGCCAGGATGCTGGTATTCTTGGAACAACCATCTGTTCAGAGCACACTGAGAAATGGGGTTGTGGCTGCCCAAAGTCACTTCAGCTCATGAAGAAAATGAGAAATAAATTAAAAAAATACATAGTACACCAGCATTTTGCCACTTAAAATAAAGAAATTAGCATGTGGGGGGAAAAAAAAAACCAAACAAAAAGTGGTTATATCCATGACTTGATGAGTGGTGGTTTGTCAGCAGCCTGATGTAGATATTATTTGCCAAAAGGAGGAGATGGAAATGGAGCCCCTGGGACCATCCCTGGGAGGCCAAAAAGATCCTGGGCAACAGATGAGCTGTAATGAGTTGCCCAAGGGCACAGGGGAGGGAGGTCAGGGACTTGCCTGGGGACCACAGAGCCTGGCAGAGCTCAAAATAAGAAAATAAAGAACTTCAACTCCACTCTGATCCCAGGCAAAACCAGTAGCTTCTTTTCCCTCTCTGCTGCATTAATAGATTTAATCAAATTGGGAAAACTCTGCCAGACTGGGAGGTTTGTTTTTTTTTCATTATCTTTGTTCCCTTCCTTTTTTTTTTCCTGCCAACTTGGGTATTTCCTCTCCTGCTGACAATGTCTCCAGCCTCTTAAAATTTAATTTGATAGTTTATGAAGGAAATAATTAAAACTTATTGTGGCATCAGTCACTTTTTATTTCAGAGAAAGTCTGTCTAAAAAAACCAAAACCAACCCAACCCCAAACAATTGACACTCAGCAAGAGTTTATATTGGCCTGGAAATCCCATTTCTCCTTATTGACACAACATCCACTCAGCCAAAGGAAATGGGCATGAAATTATTTAATTTTATTAATTTTTTTTCTTAATAAAGGGTGATGTTGACCCCAAGGCTATGTCCAGTGGAATTTGGTGGCAAGTTTGGAGCTTTGTGGGGATGATGGCAACTGGTTCTACCTATCTCAGAGATAAAGAGATGAACCAAGGGTTTCTGGGTGCCAAACATTGGAAGGTGAAGAATAATACCAAATTATTTGGAGAATAATGCCAAATTATTTGGGGAATAATGCCAAATTATTTGGGGAATAATGCCAAATTATTTGGGGGATGATGCCAAATTATTTGGGGGATGATACCAAATTATTTGGAGAATAATGCCAAATTATTTGGGGAATAATAATGCCAAATTATTTGGGGAATAATAATGCCAAATTATTTGGGGAATAATAATGCCAAATTATTTGGGGAATGAATAATAATGCCAAATTATTTGGGGAATGAATAATAATGCCAAATTATTTGGGGAATGAATAATAATACCAAATTATTTGGGGAATGAATAATAATACCAAATTATTATCTGGCCATGGTTTGAATGCCAGGGTTGCTAATTAAAGTCTTTTCTTGCTCACTGCTCACCTGAGGGCAGGTGAGGAAAATAGAACCCAGTGTCTGCTCTGAGCCTTGAATCCTGGTTGATGAGAAGCTTAAGAGCAGGGACCTCATCCCCTCCTCATTCCCTCTTCCTCACTGCCTCTCCAGGCACACTTTTGCTCTGGGGGGGAAGCAGGAGAGCAAACTCCTCCTCACTTCCCAGAGAATCCAAAGCTGGAGCATCTTTTCTTTGATGGAAAACTTATCATGGCTCCTCCTGCATCTCTCTCCTGTTGTGACCAGAAAACAAAAACCAGAAAAAAAAAAAATCTGCAGGTCATAACAATGGGTTTCAGAGAGTGTTTTGAAGATTGGATTTGCCTCTGGAATGGTTTTAATCAAAGTATTCTATTTTTTTTTTAATTTTTTTTTTTTTTTTTTGGTCCATCACTTTTTGGACACTTTACAGTTTTCAGGGACTGCCTTGAAGCAAGTCCATAAGTATTTCCAAGGTGCCAAAAATAGATGAATCTCAAGCCTCTCCTCCAATTACCACTTCAGATTGCTGTAGCACTTGTGACTTAAGTGGTTTACAAGCAATTACAGACTGAGCCTTGCAGAGCTTCTTGGAAGGGGCTGCTCTAACCCTGCTTTACAGAGAGAAACAGAGCATTGGAGAGGGTCAGATCTGAAGTGAATTTGAACTTGCTTCACCAGAAGGGATGTTCAGGAGTCCACCTTCCACATCTGTGCAGGGGGCAAGCATTATCCTGCTCAGAAAATCACTATACGCAGCAATATTCGACTGAATAATCCAGCTCCTGCTGAAGAGACATCTTATTTTTTTTTCCTCCTAGGTTGCTTAATCAATTTCTTTCAACTTCTGTATACTGTTTGATGAATGTTATTTCCAACTACTGTCAAAGGAGGGAAAAATGAGCCACCCACACCCTGCTTCTAATACAATTGTATTTTCCTGGAGAAGCAGAGGATGAATAAAAATAGGTGTTAACCCATCTGCTTGACACAGAGCATTGAGCATCATCAGGCATGTTTCCAGCCTAATTATAATTGTCAGGCCATTCTGTAAACCAAAAAAAAAAAAATTAAAATAAAAATTAAATAAAATTCCAAAGGCAGGGAAGGGTTTTTGAAGCTCCAAACGAGCCCAGCAATATTTCTTCTTGTTTCTGTTGTTCCCTCCCTAGCCATTGACCTTTTGTGCTGTTTTCACATGGAAAGAAAAATGAACCCATCTGGTAAGGTTACAAATGTGGGTTGTTTGAAGGTTGTTAGACAGCTAGGTGAGGAAATCAAACACAACTGGGTGAGTGTGGAAGAAAAAAAACCCTCCAGGTGCCAATCCACAGGCAAGTTTCACACCCCTTTCTCATCATGATTTAACCAAAAGGCTAAATATTTGTTGCTGCTAATTACCAATTAGAAATTGCCCTAATTAGGAAGATTCTCAGGCTGGAGGCCCCACTTTGGAGCTTCCAAAAAAAAACCAGTGTGCACTGGCTGTCCAGCTGCTGCTTGCACCCAAATTCTTCTGGCTTCAGTTGGCCTGCTCTGGCTTTTCCTCCCCTCTCCAGACAGTGAATAATTGATGGGGGAATTTTGTCTCTTTTGCACATTTTCCTTTCCCCATTTCAAACATCTTTGCTGCAAAATTGATCTGAATAAACCCTTTTTTTCAGCTCCTTTCTGAAGATGCTGTAGGAAAAAATTTTGCTGCCTAATTGAAGGTTCCCAGAATCAACTTTCTCTTGTGAATACCCAGCAGAAAGTGTCTGCTTGGGGAATATTTGCTGTGACCTGAGTGGGTTCCTTCTTAGGGATGCTCTGTGCTGATGATCATTTCTCTTGGGGAAAATTCCCTTCTCAATATTTGTGGAGGAAGCACAAAGGCCACAGCTGAAGCCTCTTCATTTGCAAGTGGAGTTTAATATTCATGATGTCTATTTTCATTTTCACCCCTGTTCTACTCGTGTGAAGGCAGTTTCTCTCTTTTAAGGTTGAGCACACCTGTGGCAGCTTCTTTTTGGTGTTATCAGGAGATTTTAATGTTGGGGGAAAACTAGTGCAGGATTTGGGGAGAAAAAAAATCCTCCTGGCTGGCTGAGGCTGTAAGGAAAATCTTAACTGAGGGAGGCTGGTGTCCTGCTCCAGATCAGGGCACAAACCATGGCTGTTATGGCCCAGTACTGGAGACCACCAAGTCCAAGCTGGGGCTGGATGGGATGTGTTTGGCCACATCCCTCCTCAGGTGCCCCCCTTCTCATCCCCTGCTGTGTTCCAAGGGAGGTGAGGATGGGAACTGCTTTGGACCCAGGCAGAAAGAAAATGAATTTTCCCCTTGCAAGCAGTGCTGCTGAAAGCATCCTGTGAGCTCAGCACCCAGAGCTGCTCTCCATTCATCTGCTGCCTGTCAACAGCTCTTCAAGTTGGCTTATGGGGAAATTTCCTCCTACATGTTATTTGAACTTTTTTTTTGCCACTCTCTCTATCCTGATAAATGATGTTGCCAGCAAAGATTACTTCTTCTCAGGGCTGGCAAACACTATTTCTGACCTGACAGCTTATTGGGAATACAATTGGAAAAAAAACCCCATGATAACATTTGAAAAAAAAAAAGAAAAAGCAGGATAGAATAAAGGCAGAGGAGAGGTTTTTATCTCCCACCCAGTGGCAGCAGACAGAAAAGTTCCTACTCTGATTATCTCCAGAGTGGGCAGTTTTTCTTAGTGGACCTGCTGCTGAAGTTGAGTGGCAGGGGCTGCTGCCTTCCCAAGGTCACTGTGCTCATGGGAGAAGGTCCCCCCTGTCCCCTCTGATGGAGGAGGTGGTGGCAGAGCAGGGAGACAGCACCTCAGTTAATTATAATAATTATTGTAGTGGCCATGATTATTGAGTCATAGCCACCATCATCTTTTGCCTGGAGATGCCACAGACACCCTCCAAAAAAACCACTTTTCATTTCAATGCATCCTCTGTTTCAGAGCACAACCATCTCCAAATCTCAGTTGTTTCATGTCTTAATGATATCAATAATCCCTTATCTGCTGCCACACTCCCTTCTTTGTGTGTTCACTGAGGGAAATATCTTGTTGAAGTTGTTGTATTCCTCAGTTTAATCGAAGATACTTTTCTTATTACTTTAATACTCAGTTTGAAATGACTCTGGTTTAAATTAACACCTCTATGCTGGGGGAGGGAGAAGGAAAAGTGACTTCTCATGCCATTCAAACCCTGCACTGTAAGGCAAAAAAAAAGACATTTTTTTTTCCTTCTTGGAAGCAGCAGTTCACTCACCCATGGCCTCTTGGCATGGAATTGACTCTGGTAAATGGAGGGTCTGTGCTGCTCTGCATAGCACTGAAGCATGGCCTTCAGCCTCACTGAAATATAGAAGGAGACAGGAATTACAAGGCTTTCCTGAGGAGCTGGAACAGAACCCATTAAGGTATTGCAAGTCATGCAATTCAATGGCCCTGAAAGTATAATTTGATTGTAATTCAGGAGGTTGCTAAAAGGAAATCCATAGCAGGCTGTAAGATAAGCAAAAGCAAGAGGTGTATTTACTATGAGTGGTTAAATGTGAGGTGTGCGAGTCCCTTATCTCTTTTGTCTGCAGTTTATCACCACTGAAGGCAAGGAGAAGGGGAGTAATATCTAGTTCACAAGAGAAGATTGGATTAAGCTTTCCCAGGGGTCTGATGGCAGTGATTTCCACTGCCCTCTTGGCTGGATTAGCCTGACTCCCTCAGGCTGTTGCCACATCTGGAAATGAGAAGGTCTTGGCACAGGGGATGGAGGGCAGGATGGTGCCCAGCACTGCCCTGAGGGTGGGGGACACTGGACCAGGCTGCCCAGGGAGGTGGTTGATGCCTCATCCCTGGAGACACCCAAGGCTGGGCTTGAGGAGGCTCTGAGCACCCTGCTCTGGATGCAGACGTTGGACTGGATGAGCTCTGGAGCTGCCTTCAACCCAGGGCATTGTGTGATGGGATGGATGGAGAAGAGGGCTGGGCCATTGCTTCTTGGTGAAGGAGTTGACCTTTGACTTCTGGAAAGGGACAGGAGACCTACAAAGTCCTGCCTGAGCACAGGATTCCTGCAGAGCTTTCTTTTCCAGGTTCCTTTCTGCTGTCTGAGTTCATTGCTTGGCAATGGGGGTGTCTCTTATGGAGATTTATTAGAACCATCATTCTGGAGAAGAAACCTTGAGTGCTCTTGTATCCCTCTGTGGTTGCACTCACAGCCTTTGTCTGCTTCTTATGTATTTACTGCCCAGATAGCAATATTTTTTTCCCCAGCCTTTTTCAAATAGATCATCATTGTGCTTCCCATGGTTGTGAATGGAAATACAGAGAATGCACTCATGGAATCTTCTGCTCTGCTGTTCCAGTGCTAGAAGCAACCATCCCAAAGAGCCACTCCTCACTCTGCAGCTACCACCACACTGTGTGCAAATGCAGCAGGAGACAAACTCTGCATCTCAGAGGCTGTGACAGGTAACTGTGAGGAAGCAGATAACAGCCCTTGGAGCTGCAATGAACTTCCCCTGGCTTTTCATTTTGAGGAGGCAGGCAGCAACTCTCTGTGGGCCACAATGGGCAGTGCTGATCAGCACAGCACCTTCCCTTTCACAGCAGATCTTGCAAGGATCACACTGTTCTTTTTTTTCTAACACTTTCCTTATTTCTTCCTGGTTATTCTTGGAACTGCTGCATCTTCCTGGAGCTCCTGGGCACTATGAGACATCTCCTAGATGTTGTTTAATCTTGTCATTTTTGATAAACCTCTGTGAACCACAGACTCAGCTGAAACTGCAGCTCAGCATCCCGAAGTGATGGTTTAATCTATTTCTAGCACTGGGGGAAAAAAAAACATAATGGGGGGCAGCAAAAAAAACCTCTCAGCTTTATACCAGTGGGAACAAAATGGCTTTCAGAAAATAATTTAATCCCTGGAGTATTGGAGATGTCTTTTGAGTGTCATGTTTAACTGAGCCTAAGCCAGGGGAAGTGTCCTGTTGTTGTGGCTAGCCTGAAAGAAAATGAAACCTTTTTCCTCTAAAGAAGTTCATTAAAGTGCAGTTTCATTTCCCTGCCTTCCAGACTGCCTCTGCAAATGGAACAGCCTCCTCTTGGAAACCCTGGGGACTGGTTTAGCCTTGGCATTGGCATTGGATCACTCCTTGTGGAGGTGCCTTTTATCTGAGGTAGTGATGCAGCTGCCAGGATGGTGGAGGGGCCAATGGCAGTGCTCTTTAAGAGGTGTTTGCTCACCAGGATGGTGAGAAGAAGCTTTTCAGGTCCAAACCAGGTTCTGGCTACCCACCAAGCCAGCAAAGTGAAGTCTCTGTGTTTTAGCCTTGGAAATTTCAGCAGGGTAAGAGGACAAATTCCATTTTTTTTTGTGTGTGTGTTTGGGAATCACTGGTTGAAATTACAACTATCCAGTAGGATATCTTATCAAGATTCACTCCCTCTAAACAGCAGCTCTGGTTTAATGCTTGGGTTGCTTTAGGGTTCTCTCTAAACACCATTAATTGTCTCCAAAGCTGCAGGTGTATCTGGAAAAATCTAAAGCACACGTGTAAATGTGTCTGTGAGTGCTCTTAGACCAGGTAGAGGCCCAGTAGGCACCAGAGATGGTGAGTGGTGGAATAAAACATCTATTATTCCTGGTAAGTTCCTGGTGCTAAACTACTTCTTGGGGGTTCCCTGGGGGTGGAGCAAGGAGCTGCAGTAGCTCAGTTGTGCCTGTGAGTCCTGCAGCTCAGAGACCTGTGCAGGATGGAGCTCCACTGTGGTCAGAGTCCATGAGCAGAGAGGTTGTGTAGCCCCAAAAAGTGATTGCAGAGACCTCAAGGGGTATTTATTCTGAAATTAGAGAAACTCCTCTGGCCTTCTGGTGCTCCAGAATTCTTTGGACATAAACATACCACGTTCAGTAGACCCCAGTGAAAGGTTTTGACTAAAAAGCTATTTTGCCAGCATACTGTTTCAGTGAATGTTTCATGAAAACATTTGGATTTCTTCAGATTTTCCAGTTAGAAAAACATCAATCGTGTCTTTGGGTAATTCTGGTGCAAGAAAATTCTTCATCCAATTTATTTCTTTTCCATTTTCTCCACAGGAAGAAGAAGATTGAAAAGTGACAGTGTCTTCAGAATGGAAAAAAAAAACATTTTCTCTTCACCTTTATTTCCCAATGTTCTGCTGCAAAAGGAAATTTCACAAACAAAAAACCACCCCAAACAATCTCTTCTGAAATTCTCACCAGGTATGTTTGCCTTTTTTGCCAAGTCAGTTTTATTCAGATGTAAGTGAGGAAAGTGCTCTGGTGCTGCTGGGCTACAGAAGGATTTGTGTTTAAAGGACTGAGTGATTTTAAACTTCTTCTTGTTTTCTATCAATATTTCATCATAAGGAGCTGGAGCAGCTCTTTACCTGGAGTCTCTCTGCCACTGAGCTGTCTCTGTGCAGCTTTCATTCTTCAGGGGTTTGCTCTGCTGATAAAAGATAGCAAGAGAAAGTGAGAAATGTTCATTGCTCTCCAAAAAAAACCCAAGGAGAGAATGAAAGAAAAAAAATCATAGCCCCATAGCCTGGTTTGGGTTGGAAGGGACATTTCAAGCTCATCTAATCCAACCCACCTCCAGGGACACCTTCAACAAAAGCAGTTAGGAAGAAATTTCCTGAGTGGTTGGGCCCTGGAACAGGCTGCCCAGGGAGGGGCTGGAGTCCCCAGCCCTGGAGGGGTTAAAAAACCAGTGGTTGTGGCACTTGGGGCTGTGGGCTGGTGGTTAGAGAGATGTTGGGATGAAGGTTGGACTTGGTGATCCTAGAGGTCTTTTCCCAGCATGATTCCATGATGATACCTACATCAGTGATTAAAATTCAGTATTAATGAATGACCAGAGATGTCAAACCTTTCTTCTGCCCCAGGTGGCTTCAGAATCAGCTTCAATGGAGTTCTCTCAACCACCCCAGAGTGTTTGGGACAAAAACTCTGCAGTGCTCAGCCCAGCAGAGCAGCTGGTGGGGTGTCTGGAGTGCAGCAGCAGTGAGAGAGCAGGACCTGGAGAAGGTAAGAGGATATTTGGCACATTGATCCCCTGTCTGCTCCTTGCAGTGCTCTTCCAAAACCTGGCTGGAGCTCTGACTGGCACACTGGGTTTCAAGACCAGATCCAAGAAATGAGTCAGGGCCCATCTGGGCTGCCAAGTAACTTTACTTGTTGTATGCTCCTGGTCTTTGCTCTGACATCACCCTGCAGCCACCTGGAAGGACATTGCAGAGAGGCTGGTGCTGGGCTCTGCTCACAGGGAGTGACAGAAGCAGAGGGGATGGATTCAGATGCTCCAGGAGAGGGGCAGACTGGGGAGAAGGGAAAAAGAATTCACTGAAAGAGTGGTCAGAGCCTGGCACAGGCTGCCCAGGGAGGGGATTGAGTCACCCTGGGTGTCTTGAAGGGTGGTTTGGATGTGGTTTTGAGGGCCATGGTTTAGGGGTGAGCTTTGCAGAGCAGGGCTGATGGTTGGACTGGATGATCCCAAGGGGCTTTTCTGAGTGATTCTGATTCCATGACTGACCCCATGAAGGGAGGCACCTCATTCCCTCCCAGAGGAAGCTCCCCAGATGCAGTGTGCATTCCCATCCAGCAGCTCTCACCTCTGGGGAGCTGTGAAACACTCCTCCTGGCATCTCAGCTACCTTGGGCTGATGTCCCCCTTCTGCCCTAGCATTGCCTCGTGGCTCCTGCTGGCCACACAGTTGGTTTAGTTTTCTCTCCAAACACCATTAATTGCCATCCTGAGCCATGCCCTCAAACCCCATAAGGCAAAGAGGGAATTGTCCAAGGTTAAACTGATGAGAGAACAGCAGAGGCACAGCAGTTTTAGTTCAGAATTTACAGCATCCTGTGGAGTTGGCTTTGTATGGGAATCCACAGCTATATAACTCTTTTTTTTTTTGCCTACTTTTATCAACAAATGTAGCCTTTCTTAGCAGCCTTTTGCCTTGCTGTGTATTTTTGGAGGTGTTATAAATAGCCAGTGCTCCAGATCAGGTCAGTTCCCATGGGAAATAAGTGCATGCCACTTCTATATTAGAGGTTAAATCCTTCCCTGCCTTGTAGTCCCTGAGTGCAGCATTAGGGGAGATGTAAGGCAGGCAGCAACTGGATAGGAAAAGCCATTTACAGAGTCACAGCAATGGCATTTTTAGAAACCTTATTAGAAGGTCAATTTATTTTGTCAAACGCCCAGTAATTAATTTTACAGAAGATGTTAAAGAGAGTAAACTCTAAACTCTCTGCCCTGACTGGGACCTTGGTGTTAAAAGCACATGGCTTGAGGCTCTCAAATTGATGCTGAGTGTTGGCTGAGCAGTGGGTGCTGGGGCAGGGCAGGGAGCTCTGAGCTCCCTTGAACCAGGAGCTGCTCAGCCAAGCACTGATTGCTGATTCCTCAGCACCTCCCTGCTGCAGCCCCTTTCTGTTTGTGCCTCTGGTCCCCCAGAGGTTGGGAAGAGGGATCCTCCATGCAGGGAGAAAGAGAAGCATGGTCTGGATGGACCAGACCATCACCCACCCTCTGGCACTTTGGGTTAGCTCCTCACTCAGAAATCTCTCTTGGTTCTAGTGGAGAACTCAAAGCAAAGTGAGGTTTGAGGGAACTGTGAGCTGTCCTGTGCACTGGTGAGATCAAATCCCTCTCCTCACTGTGGGAATTGTGCTCCAAAATCCACAGCAGCAGACTTTTTCAGGCTGCTGATGTTCATAGTGTCATTTATTCCCTTTCCTGAATGAAAATGGGGAGAACTTCAAGTGGTCTTGCAGTGCTTCAAGAAAGATGGGGACAGAGTTTTGAGCAGGGACAGGACAAGGGGGGATGGTTTGAACTCAAAGAGGGAGATTTAGACTGGAGAGCAGGAGAAATTGTTGGTGCTGAGGGTGGCAGAGCCTGTCCCAGGCTGCCCAGAGAGGTGGTGGCTGCCCCAGCCCTGGCACCATCCCAGGGGAGGTTGGGGGGGCTCTGAGCACCCTGCTCTGGGTGCAGCCATCCTTGCTCCCTGCAGGGGGTTGGCTGGATGACCTTGCAAGGTCCCTTCAACCCAAAGCAGCCTGTGATTCTGTGAGAAATGCTGGGATACAGGTGAAAAAAAACCCCATTTTGACCCTGTGGAAGGTGAAGAGAAAAACCAAACGGATTGAACACCACCTGGGTTGGGATGTTTTGGAAGGATGCTGCTCATCCTTTGGTCTAAGAAGCCAGCATAGAAGCAAAGAGCATGAAGGAGAGGAGTGGAGAGAGTGACTCAGATGAGGGAGAGCTGCAGTTTTGCTTTGCTGGCTGTTTTTTCATTGTCTGGATGCAGAAAGTGGTTAGTGCAGGATACAGTTGAGTGCCACGCTCAGAATAGCCACTGCTATTACTCTTTGGATGTTTACAATCAATGCAATGCTTGCTTTGCCTCCTAAATGTATTTCCTTCCTCGTTTTGAAGTTCCCTGCCCTGCCAACTTGGGATAAAACAGAAGAAAATGGAGCATGTGAAATCCAAACAGGTTGAAGCCATGCCATGGGATGCAGGGTTGAGGTTCCCTCACCAAATCAGGCAGCAGGATGCCACTGTCTTTCCCATGGGGTTTTTTCACCTCTTGTTCTATCCCAGGGCACCACTGAACAGATCCTGGCCCCTGCTACTGCACACCCACCCTGCAGAGACCTGTGACCATCCATCAGCTCCCCTCTCAGCCGCTCTTCTCCAGCTGAACAGCCCCAGGGCTCTCAGCCTTTCCTCACCAGAGATGTTCCAGCCACGAGGGCTTGGGTGGAAAAGCTCCACCAGAGCCCCCCAGCTTTGAAATCCATGTCCTGGTGAGCACAAGATGTTGTGCACAGATCCCTTCTGAGCTGGCAACACTCTCAGATCCATCAGCAGAGCTTGAAACTCTTCCTGGGCCCTTGATGAACATTCTGCTGCTTCTTCCTTTCATGTGCTCTGCACAGAACAAGCCAACAACAAGAAAGTAACTTCTTGTGGATGATCAGAAACAGGGTTTTTTTCTGCCTTGTTTTTCTAAAGGCAGCACACATCAATTGGCTGCTGTCTGAACAGAGTTGCCACCTTCCTTATACAACCAAGGTGTCACACAGCTCATTATTCCATCATGTTGAGGGGAAAAAAAAAACCCCAAACCACTGCCACCAGCCAAGGCTTGTGACTGTCGTTGGTTTTATTAGAAGCAAAAACTCTTGATCTTTTGAAGAAGGCAAAAAAAAAAACCCATAAAAATCAGCTCCTGTGAGGTTTATTTTTAACTACTTGCTCTTATCTGAAAGCATCAGAAAGTGAAAAATCTAACTTGACATTGTGAGTTCTAGTGGCCCCTAATAGCCAATCACTCCAGCAATTTTTCCAAGTTTATCTTTAATCTACTACTTCCCAACTAATTGAGGGCTGAATGCCTCTGGACTGATTTCCATTTGCTCCTGAGTTATTGTGACATCTTTACTACAAATTCTTTTGCAGTCTAATTAAATTCCTGCAGCATGAATGTCATTATTAATATCATCACCTTTGGTGGACTAACTTTCCCTTGGTCTCCTGGTAACTGTGTGTTGTAGACTAACTCCCTTTCTTCCTGGTGAGAAGTTTGGCTTGAAGGAAGAACTTTTTGAGGCTTAGCATGGGCAGAGAATCCATTAACAGCAGTATATTAATTCAAATGGATGGGGCTGTATGAAAAAATCCAATAGTTATACCAAGAAATTAGTTTTCAGAAGAGTATTTCCAAACTAATTTAAAACTTTTTCTCTTCAGAAACCATTCCTGGATGCTAAGGATTCTAATAATTTGAGGCTTAAAAGTAATTCTCATGTAGGTGGCAAAAAAATTCCAATCAGACCATGAATACAGGTGGGAGACTCACTGAAGGGATCCACGTGGGGCTGCCAAAAAGGAGTATTTGTTGCCTCAACCCAAAAGCAGCTTTTTTGTGACCCCGTTGCCACCATCCCAGGAGCACTGGGAGCTCAACACAGGACCCCAAGGTGAGTTCTTTTGTCCTCAGCAGGTAAATATTAGAAACTACTGTGAAAAAAAAAAATAGAAATAATTGATTTGAAAATGTCATAAACTAGCAATTAGTTGCCTTGCAAACTTTTTGTTAATGGTGAACTTAATAATGGGCTGTTTAGCTCCAAATCCATCTCCTGAAGGGCACAGGTAAGAGCAAATTACCTTTGGTGGGAGGTGGATTAGGAGTAAATCAGCAAATTGATTCCTAGTGTAAAAAAAAAATAAATTAATTAATTTATTAGGGTGAAGTTGTGCTCTTTGATCTCTCCCAAGTTTTGATGAGTGTTAGAGGTATTAGAACTGCAGGGCTGGAGACCCAGAGCAATCCATTCAGTGAGGGTTTGGGATTGATTGCTGTTATCACAGCCTGGGAGTGGAGATTTGCTCAGGAGAGAGAACAGGGCCAGATTCTGGCCCCTTCAGAGAGCTGTGTAGCCACAGAAAATGGCCACTTAGATTCTGATGGGAAAAAGGGAATCAAATGCTACTCAGAAACCATGAGACAGCATTTGGCTGTCATAAAAGAGTTGAAATTCCTCTTCAGGAGCCCCCAGAGTGCAGACAAACCTAAGGAGGTGGAGGAAGGCTATTGACTTGCTGTTGGCTCTGCAGCACCATGGCCTGCACTGGGATCTAATTAATGAAGCCTTTGGAATCTTCAGATCAAAGCAGAAAGCTTTTCCAGCTGGGAATCCTCCTCCCCAGCCTGGATCTGCTGCAGCAAGGGGTGCTCAGGGGGTTCAGGTGGTGCTGCCCCAGCCTGGAGCAGCCCAGTGATGGATGGTCTAAAGCTTCCAAAGGTGGGTTCAATTGCCAAGTGGATGTCTTGGAGCAAGTGCACTTCAGTCATTCAGTTGTTCCCATACATTCTGGTTGGGTTTTTGTTTTATTTGGAGTTTTCTTGCTGTGTTTGGGCTACCCTTGAAGTCCAGAGCTGCCTTGGTGCTCCCTCAGTTACACAGGGAAGCCCTTGCCACTGTTCCTTCTGCTGGCACAGTGACCCTCAGAGGTGTCTCAAGCCTGGTCCTGAGCTGACAACTGAGGCAGCCACTCCTCCCAACAGCTCAGAAACCCTCTGGTCTGGTCTGAAACCCAGCACAGTGGCAGCTGAGCTGCAAAATCCAATCTAAATGAGAAATGTTGATACTTGATGTCACCCAAGCGTGGGGATTTCACCTAAGAAAGCTGCTGTGGCTGCTTTAATTTATTAGGGAAGAGTTATGTGCAGATGGTATAGACAGAATTCTTTCCTGACTGTACTCTAAAGTAAGTTGATTTGTGGTTTAATGACTTTTATCAAAATGAAATAAGCATTTGATCTTTGGATTTGAGCTGGCTGGATCTGCAGCTGCTGCACCACCACAGCAATTGCTTCCCAACTGGGCTTTCTGCCCAGGCAAATGGAGTTGGTCCTTGTTTCATGTCTCATTGCCTGTCCTGATAACACACATGCTGCTGCTAGAGGTTTGCTCTTCAAATTGGAGAGGTGTGAAATGGAAGAGAGTCATTTCCCTTCTTTTTTTCCTTGTAGGTATCAGTGTTGGTTTAATAAACCCACTCCCTGCCACTGGTTAATTTTATCTTGAACCTGCTCCTGACTAAAAGACAGCAGAAAAAAAAAAAAAGTGTAATTTTCTCTCCTTAATCCTGCTGGGCTCTTTTCAGTGAGAAACAAGGAATTCCTTTATAAATTCTAAATCTGGGAGCCCTCGTGGTAATCTGCACATCTGCCTGTGTGGTTTAGGGCTGGAGTTGCAGTGTTGAGTGCTGGCTGATGGGTTCCTTGCAGGATGGGGGTGCAGTGTGTGGAGAACAGCCATCCTTTTTGCAGCACAAAACTTCTTTATTTACTCTCCAGGACAAGATTCCCCCCGAGCTCAGCCTGGAAAGCTCCCAGTGAGATGAACAGTTCCCTGGAGCACACTGGAGGAGAGAAGGTGGTGAAGGTGGTGGCTCAGAGCCAGCTCACCTGGCTGAAGGTACCAGGGGCAAGCTGCCAGGTCATGCTGTGCAAAGGGTGCCCTGAATGATGCTTGGGAAACAACCCAGGTTTGCAGCTGGTGGGTCAGGGGCTGCAGACTCACAAGGGCAAGGAGATGTGGTTGCAGTGAGTTAGAAAGCAAAGATTTTTCCCCTCCCTTCATTTGCAGCCACGTTGGGAGGCAGCCCCCCATGATTTGTGTGGTCTAAAGCTGGATTTTAAAATGGCTTTCACTGTCACAGAATGGTTGGGGCTGGAAGGGAGCTCTGGAGATGCTGGAGTCCAACCCCCTGGCAGAGCAGGGGCACCCAGGGCAGGACACACAGAACAGATCCAGGGGGGGCTGGAAAGTCTCCAGAGGAGACTCCACAACCTCTCTGGGCAGCCTGTTCAGTCTCTGGCACCCTTACAGTGAGAAATTTCCTCCTCTTGAGCTGGAACCTTCTCTGCTCCAGTTTATCCCCATTGCTCCTTGTCCCATTGCTGGGCACTACAGAGGGTTATTTTAATTTTTTTAAATTTAGTTATTGCAGGATATTTCTGCAATAAACCCAGAAATAACTGAGAAGTGGCTGGTGAATGAGCTGCCTGGAGATCTGCAGCCCCACCAGGACCAGTGTGAGAAGGCAGACTGCTGTGGGAGCTCTCTGGAAGGTTTCCCCATGCCAGGCTTGCCTCTGCATCCTTCCAAATCCAACTGCTTGCAGACTACTTGCTGCTTAATCCAGGGAAATTAAAGCCAGCAGTGATAGCTGCATTGTCTAGCCATCTGCTCTCACAGGTGCTGATCAGGGATGGAGTGATGTGACCTAGAATCCTCCTGCAGCTCTGGGATCATTCCCAGCACAGTCCCAAGCTTCAATCTTCTGCATGGCATCAGATGAAGTCAACATCAAGATTTGGGGTGAGAGCATATGTCCATTGCATAATTCATTAGAGTTCTTATCTGGGACTTGTTGGAGATAGGGTTTGGGATTTTTTTTTTCAATTGGAATTAGAGAATGAGGATTATTGCAGGGAAAAAAAAAAAGAAGAATGTTTTGGGTGGATACAGAACCACATTGAGGTGCTTCTGCTGGGGCTGAAGGCAAATTTGCCCTTTGAGCTACTTGTGTTTGGTTTTTAAATCATTATTGTCCTGTTGCACAGCTCAGAGCTGAAAGAGGGAGGCTGGGAGGTGGTGTAAATCCAGCAGCAGCATGGCAAACCTGCTCCTTTTCTACTTAGTTCAGCCAACAGAATCCTCCCCTCACCCCCCTTGCTGAGCTGTGGCACTGCCCTGCCTTGCCTGCAGTTGATCCTGAGTTCCAAACACTCTCACAATCCTTCACCTTCTGCTTCTCAGCATTGGCACCACGTGGCAGGCAGAGGAGATGCTGCCCCCACCCAGGCTGTGCCCAACACCTCTCTGCAGAGCACTGCAAACCACAGCTTGGTGCCTGGAGTTGGCAAGAAAACATGAATTCCTCTCCTGTGGGACACCTGGGATGTTGTGTGCTCTGAAAGGAAGACAGAACTCATCCCCTTGCCTTGTTTTCCCCCTGCACACACAAGAGAGGTGGGTTTCTCTGTGGAAAATCCTCCAAAAAACAACCCCAAGGAGAAACCCCAAGTGAAGAGCCAGACTGTGAGGTGTGAGTCACTGAAGAGAAATGGGAGGAGGAGCTATTTTGAGGGCCTCTAGATCTTCCTCATTGCTAGGAGACTGCTGCTCATGTGTGAGGTGCTCTTCAGGCTCCCAGCACCTGCCTTGGCTGTAGTGTTGAGGGCAATTTAGGGAGCAGCTTTGCAGGAGAGGAGCAGGAGGAGTGACCTCAGCTTGTCAAGGACAAGAGGATATGGGAGCCAACAGCCAAGGGCCAAGCAGAGCATCATGCCTGGGGTGTCAGGGATCTGGGGCTGACCACAGCCATGGCTTGCTGTCTGCAAAAAGCAGATTAAACCACGTTGGGGTTGAGTTTGGAGGGCTGGGGAAGCCACTTGTGCAAAAAAAAAAAGCAGTGTTGGGAACCACAGAGCCAAGTTCTGGCTTGTCCATGATCCATGTAGAAAATCCTCAATTCCAAGTCCAAGTGATTCCCTGGGAACCACATTTTTCAGAAGGCACCTGCAATTAGTGCTTAAGGTTGGGGCTGTAGATGGACAAAACAGAGTCACAGTCAGGGGTGGGTAAAGCCTAGAAAAAAAAAGAGCTTTGAGAACATGTGAATTGGAAGGAGTTACTGAGCCAACTGCATCACATCTCTTGTTTTTCACACTAATACCAGATGGCCAGGAATGGGATCCCCCACATCCTCCTTCTAGAAGAGAAGAAAACAAACAAGGAAGATGTCTGTGAGGGTATTAGTTGGCTGCCTGCTCAGGTGAGTCATTGCTTTTGACTGCTGAACTAATTAGGAGTGCTTTCTAATTTGATTCCCGTGTTAACCCTTCCTGCTCCCTTCAGTCCTGCCCCACAGATCTCCATTGTGCTCTCTGCACCAAGCTTGGGGACAGTAGCCAAATGACAGGAACCTTCCACCATATAGATGGGCTGACAGACTCCAGCAGATGGAAACTGTGTCAGGAAAGCTTTATTCAGCAGAAATCAACAGAGGAGCCACCCCCAGCAGGTCCCAGTGGCAGCACCAGCCAGCAGCCTCACCCCAGGGAGCCCCACTTGGTGTCTTCATGCCAGTGTGGTGACATGCTCTGTGACTCTGGAGGAGGTTTCCCTTCTGAACTGGAATTGTGAGAAGCCAGGAGGTGTTTGAGAGCAGTGAGGAGCTCTGGGGGTTGTCCCTTCTCCTCCTCTGCCACCTCCAGGAGCAAGCAGCCCCTTGTCAGGCTCTTGTCTCTTGCTCTTGAAGCTCTGACAGGAGGTCACCAGCAAACCCCATGTGTTTGCCCACAGGCTTTTGATCAGGGGCTGGTCCCTGGCACTGCCTTGTGGCTGGCTAGACTTTGAAAGCAGCTTAGACCCATCTGTGTCATGAGATGGAGTTGCCTGAAGTCTTTGATCCTTCCTGTGGGCAAACTGTGCCCGGGATACTTGATGGGCTTAGGATGTTTCTGAGGATTTCTTCCATCTTAAGAGTCATGAAAAATGGGATTTAGCTGCTCTTCCCATTGGCTTGTTTGTGTTGTCTGAGGAGACCCAGGTAAAGGCATTTTACACCAGTTATGTTGGTGTAAAAACCCATCCCTCTGTGGCTCCCCTCACCTCCAGGACCATCCTGAGTTACCAAGACTGAGCTGCCCTCCAGCAACGGGACCAGGCTGGGTGAAGATTTACAGGAAAACAGAAACACTGGGCAGAATTTTTCAGCTGTGGCCTTGAGAAGGATGGAAATGTTGTCAGAAAGAGATGGAGATGTGAAAAAATCTTCCTGTGGGTACTCCTGGGGTGAGTATCACTGTGTTTCTTTAACTGCCTTGTTTGTGACAACCCTGAGAACTAAATCCTCACACGACGCAGGGCTGCGAGTATTCGAGTCACATTTGGGCAGCAAAGCCCACTGCAGGCAGCTTTAATTACAATATTTCTCTCAAACACACTGCTCCTCTCATCTTTTTTTTCTGAACATTGTTTAAAGGACTGATGAAAGGGCTGAAAACTTTTCCAACTTTTCCTTTTCTTAGGGTCTCTTCAGCTGAGTCTTTCATCACACGGTCAATAAACAGTTGAAAAGGACTCTTCTGAACTGCAGCAGGAGGAAGAGGGGAAATTAATGATATCACCAAATGGAAACTCTTTCAAGTTATCTTTAATTGCAGAGGGCACAGGGAACTCATTCAGTTTTGAACTCTCTGATCTCTTGCTCTCCCCAAAGGGCCCAGTCTTCCTCTCCTCCCACGCTGCACGGCCCTTCCTGGGAGCCATGAGCACAACAGGACACCCCAGCTCCAGCCTCAGGGCTCCTCTGCAGCACAGAGCCCTTCCAGTGCCATTGCTCTGGTGGAGCCAGGTCAGTAGAGCAGCCCTGAGTTTCTCTCTGGGTGAGGAAAGAGGGTCTCCATAGCAGGCAGAAGGTAGGAGCAGCCCTTGTGCCAACATCTGAGTACCCTCTGCCTTGCTGAGCCTCAGCCCCAGCACCATCTCTGCTGCTCTTCTCCTCACCCTCCAACTGTGCTCTTGCTCCTAACTGGGAACTCAGCAGTGCATCTTCCAGAACCCCCCTTCCCATGCTGCACCCTCATTTGAGAGAGAGCTCTCTGTGCTCTTCACCCTCCCACACCAGGGTGGCTCCACCTTCATCACCCAACCTTCACCTGTCACCTCTTCTGCACAAGAACAGAGAAATAAAATCCCCTGCAAGCTCTTCTCCCCTGATTTGAAGTGCTGGGACCTTTCCTGCAGCCCTGGGTGGGTTCTCTGAGCTCTGACCCACTCTGCTGCTGGGGTGTCCTGGCTTCATGGTCATCATGCTGCTGTTGGGGTGCAGCATCCACCACACAGCAATGCTTCCTGCTCATTTATAGAATCATAGAATGATTTGGCTGGAAGAGACCTTCAAGATCATATATATATTATAGGGACCTGCTAAGATGTTCTCCCTATTTTTTTTTAATCTTTCAGACATAAAGTTTTTAGAGGAGCACGGAGAAGATGTGGGAGGGTGCATCCCATGTAGGTGTATTGTGCTAATGGAAACCAGTGTGCACACAGAAACATTTTGGCATCATTTTAGGAGTCTCTTCTAGATAGTTGGCTTCATTAGGAAGAAAATAAACCATGACACTTAAAAAAACCCCTAGGGAAATACCATATTTGTTAGAAATGCCCCCACATGCCACCTTCCCATCTTCTCAGTGCTGGTTAAACCCAGCCTGTGGGTTTGGTGAGATGGTTGGTAGCCCAAAATTAAAACAATAAAAAACCCCAGGACTGTCCAAATATTGTCACCAAGTTGCTGCTCAACTGAAAGCACCAAGAGTGCCCTGGCCACCTTTGTCATGTGGGAAGCATCAGTGCAACAGGCTGAAAACTGCTCCAAGAGCCATTCCCACCCCTGAGAAGCCTGAGGATTAGAACTGCAACAGGTCCATGGGCAGAAATTTGAAGCATAAAGCTTGAAATTCTTTTCACATTGATAAGTAGAACAAATAAAGAGACCAAATTCCCTTAAAAAATGGGATTAGGGAGGCTGTGGGGAAGAAATATTTTGAAGGAAGTTAAAGAGAAGCTAATCTGCTTTGCTGTAATTTGTTTCCCTGTTCTTCCTGAACTGGTTTGCTTTGGAGGCAGCTGCTTTGGAGCTTCCCAGGCTGTGTGTGGTGAGGAGACCTGGAATTGGCAGCCCCAGGGAATAATGGGGCAACTGGGAACCAGAAACTCTGGGTGTATCATTTACAGGGGATATGACCCCATCGCCACCAGTGGAACACAAACTGTGCTTTTGGACCTTCTCCAGGTTGCTGTGATCTGCTCCTCCTGCTCTTCTCCTGCTGGATCTGCTCTCCCCAGCACCCCTGGCATGAGGACAAGGATGGGTCTGCAGGGCTGTACATTTTACATTCAGCTGGGAGCCACAGCAGAGACACCAACAGGTCAGTAGCTGGATCCTCATTCATCTCCCAACCACCCCCTGTGGGATCTCCTGGGGATCAGAGAGCCCAGCAGGTCCCAGCCCCCCAGCTCTCAAAGCTGCCCTTGCTCTGGAAGGAGCCACGTTGCCAACATTTGGAGTTGAGTTTGAACCCAAACTGGCTGAGGGGAGGGAACCCCAAACCCAGCCATAAAACTGGGGCAGAGACAGAGTTTGGTTACCCCAACTTCTGCAGATGGTCCTCTCTTTTCTGCTGGGGAATTGGCTGAAAAAAAAAAGGTGCCCTTCAAAAAGCAACTGCTTTTCTGCATGCACTGGTATTCTGAATCTGGACAGAACTTCTTCAAGCTGTTTTTCTCCTTCTGTTTTTCTCAGTGGGGGAAATGACAGCGAAAAGGGTGAGTGGGAACCATGAAATGCAGACATGGAATCTGGGAAAAAAAAAGACTTTTTTTCCAAAAACTGAGAATATTGAATCTCCAAACTTTCTGTACTGACTTTCTGTACAAATATCCCTATTTTGTGAACACACCAGTTCTTCTTTTCTCATTGGAAAAAAAAGTGTTTTGTTAAGCCTTCTGAAAACCAAAAGAAACCCAGCAGAGGTGTGGGAAGAGGCAAGGACACTGGGAGGTGATTTGTGCTGGGGCACTGTGTGTTTGTCACTGGGATTACAAACAGTGTTTGCTGCTTTCCTCACCCTTGAGGTGATGGGCATCATCCATCCCACCAGTGCCCCTGTTTGAGAAACAAATGCCAGTCCTCCCCAGGAATTAGTCCCACTTGTCTTCTGCCCCAGGGCTGCAGGTTTTTATTAAGCTCAAGTCCTCTGAGCTCCTCCTGACATCATCTTTGTTTGTTATCCCTCACTTAGGGGATTCATCTGGCCAGAACCAGCTGCCTCCATGTTTTCCTGCTGCAGATCCAGCAGGTAAGTGGTGGGTGAGGTCTGCAACCCATTCTTCAGGGGCTGCAGAAGGTCACAGTGCTGCTGAACCCCTCAGAAGAACCCGAGCAGCAGGGGCAATCTCAATCTCCCCAGCAGGGTCGTGTTCAGGAGGGTGACCTTAGAAAGAGGGACATCGCTCCTGCAGGCCCATCAAGTGGAGAAGCTGCTGTGTCATTGCAGAGAGGGGGTGCCAGGGCTTTGTGGAGTGTCCTCCAACTCCTCTGTGATGCTGCTGGAGGATGCTGGAGCTGCCAAGGCTCTGCTGAAGCAAGCTGTGTACAGTAGCTTTGTTGGCAGGACGTGGCACGGAGCATTTCTTGCTTTTGGCTGGAGCATGGAGCTGGATTATTCCTTGAGCTCCCACAAGATGGTCTCTTTGTAGTTAAAAAGTGAATTATTTGCTCATTAGCAGTTCAGGAAGGGCTGTTTGCTCCCACAGTGTGAGTGAGGCAGCCTGTGGGATGAAACGTGCTTGTTTTAGCCCACGCTTGACAGACTCTGAGCACCTTCAAGGTGGTCCAGAGGACACAGGATTAGGAAAATCTGCAACTGTTGTAAGAAAAAGATTCCTCTCATCTGTCACAACAACCCCTGGCAGTGCTGCAGGCTGGGGGAGGAGGGGCTGGCAAGTGCCTGGCAGAAAAGGCCCTGGGGGTGCTGGTTGACAGCCGGCTGAACAGGAGCCAGTGTGTGCCCAGCTGCCCAAAAGGCCAAGGGCATCCTGGCCTGGATCAGGAATGGGGTGACCAGTAAGAGCAGAGAAGTGATGGTGCCCCTGGACTGGGCACTGGGGAGGCTGCAGCTTGAGCACTGGGGGCAGTTTTGGGCACCACAGGACAAAAAAAGACATTGAGGGGCTGGAGCCAGTTCAGAGAAGGGCAGTGAAGCTGGTGAGGGGGCTGGAGAAAATATCTTAGAGGAGCAGCTGAAGGAGCTGGGGGTGTTTAGTCTGGAGAAGAGGAGGCTGAGGGGAGACCTCTTTGCTCTCTACAACCAGTTGGAGTGAGGTGAGTGTTGGTCTCTTCCTTACTGAGAGTGGTGAGGCCCTGGAACAGGCTGCCCAGGGAGGGGGTGGAATCTCCATCCCTGGAGGTGTCCAGGAAACATCCAGATGTGGCACTTCAGGCCATGGCTTAATATTCCTGATCATGTTTAGCAGATGCTTGGACTTGAAGGTCATTTCCAACCTGAGTGATGGTCTGATTCTCTCCCCACCCTGCTCTGGGGGTCAGTGCCTGCCAGGGGAGGGAGGTGTGGGCAGAAAACAGCATCTGCAGGCACTTGGGCTGCTTCAGTGTCCTGGGGAGCTCAGCCCAGTTCCCAGCAGCCTGCTGCAGTCTGGGATTTTATCCTGGCTCTGCAGCCCTTGGACAGCCTTCTCTGAATCAGAGGATGGCAGATGGCAGCTTGGGAGATGAAAGCAGCTCATCAGTGCCAGATTGAAGCAACTATGTAAGTTTTCATTCTATTTTTTTTAAAAAAGAGATAAAAAATACAACAGTTCTGTTTCAAAGGGAAATAAGAATATGCAAAATAATCCCTAAATTGGCCTCGGGTGTGTGAAGTTAGAATTCCTGAGCCTTGATCACTGCAGAGCAACACACCATGGCCCACCCAGCTGCCCATGTCCTGGGGGGCTGAGAGCCACCCTGCATTTTCTGCTGCCCCCCTGGGGCCACCTGGCAAGCCCTGCCAATTGCAAAGCTGATGTCCTGAGGAACTCGAGCAGGCTTTGGGAAAAGGGAGTGATTTTTCCACTGACTTGTAGTTTTAATAGAACCAGAGAAGGGTAGGGGTGGGGAGGGAGCTCTGGAGATGCTGGAGTCCAACCCCCTGGCAGAGCAGGGGCACCCAGGGCAGGACACACAGAACAGATCCAGGTAGGGCTGGAAAGTCTCCAGAGGAGACTCCACAGCCTCTCTGGGCAGCCTGGGCCAGGCTCTCCCTTGGCCAAGCCAGAAGTGACAAGCAGGTTCTCAGGGCTGAGTTACAAAAGCACTAAACAAAATGGGCACATTGATGTTGGTATTGATTTTCTTCTTAGCTGCCCTGGAATGGTGCTAGTGGGAGCTGCAGATGACTTAAAAACTTACTTACAGAGGGAAGTGCTTCATTGATGCCTCCTTTCCAGAGTGATGCAGTGTCCAGGTATCAGCTGGATTTCTTCTAGTACAGAAGAAATTTTTTTACCTCTTTTTTTTTTACCTCATTGTCTGTGTAATTCATTTCTTATCTCATAATACCATATAATATCTTTTATTTATTTCTTTTACAAAGCCATTTCCACGGGGTTTATCTCCTCCAGCAATCACTCTGATTCCTTTATGGAACAGAGAGTGATTGTTGAAGATATAACCCCAAAATGTTTCCAGTTTCTGGAAATACCTGTTGAAAAATGACATTTACTAAACACTCACCTTGAAGCTCCCTGTGCTGTCAAGTCCCAGAGAGATGTCTGCCCAGCCTGAGTGGCTCTGGGGTTCTCTGAGAGCCTGGGGAAGTGATGGAGCTGCTGCCCTCTGAGACATCCAGGAGGTTAACTGGTGTTTCTGAGTGGATTCCCCATTTTTGCACGGGATAAATGGGGTGTGAAATGAAGGGAACTCCACATGGCACTGTTCTCCTGCTGCCCTCAGCCCCGGGAGTGATCACAGCCAGCACTGAGGAGTAATTAGCTCTTAATTGCCCCTGATTAGTCCCGTGTAATGTGCCTGTATCAGTGGCAATTTCCATGGTCCTGAGCTGTGTCCTGAGCCCAGTCCTGAGCTTGTCCTGAGCCTGTTCTGAGCTGTTGTTTACCTGACAGTTGCCAGAGGAGGAGAGAGAAAGGCAAGAAAGAAAGAAAGAGCAAGGCAGAGACAATTTTCTTCACCAAGATCCTTTATTTATTAATTTACAGCTCTTTTTATACCCTTTTAACTTCAAGGTAATTGGACAAGCAATCAGCTACCCCCTGGGGTGATTGGCTGGGAGTCAAAACACCTTTCTACTGCTTTACAAACAAATGCCAACAAGGTCACAGCTGCTGAGAACCTTTGCAATCCCACAGGAAGGAAAATTCCTTTGCAGCAGTATTTTAACACCCACCCTGAGCCTGTCCTGAGCTGTGTCCTGAGCCCTGAGCTGTGTCCTGAGCCTGGGATAGGACCAGAGGCAGTGGCAGCAGGTGAAACATGGGATGTTCCAGCCCAACATGCTCAGATCCTGCTGGAAGGAAAGCTCTTCTGAGGATGCTCTGAGCCCTGCTGCAATAGAAACAGCACAGAGCCTGTCTCTGGTGGGTTGCTTGCCCATGAAATTGCCCATGAAATGGGAATCTATTGTTTATCAGGCTAATTAGTCATCTGAAAAGTTTATTTAAAGGTCACTAGAAAGCAGGGAGAAATATCATAGTGTGTTAATGGAAGAAAAATCAAGAAGCCATAGGGGGTTTGGGTTATTTAGTGGAATATTATTCCTACTATTTAAGATGCTCTCTGAGATGTGCATTGAATTAAGAGAGAGGAAGGCATATTTTAATATAACTTAGTGTGAAAATAGCCTTCAGAATTTGTTTTATTCATAGATTTTTTGGCATCAAAGGTCCTATACTGATTAATTTTCCAACTTGCAGGTTTTAATAGCAAAATAAGGAATAATAGCTCTGAAGCTCCTTTGAAATACTTAATAAACTGGTCTTTAAAAGCACTGGATGGCTTTCAAATGCCACTAGCACTTCAAAGAACATTCTTCTTTACAACATTGCCACGCTTCATGTCGTGTGGAAATATTTTCAGCTGGGCAAAATCAAGATATTGTTTCATTCCAGCAACCCACTGGGCAGAAAAACCATCCCCAGTGCTTGAGAGGGTGGAAGTTTAAATGCAAGATGTTCCCAAAGGTTTCTTGGGCTTGCAGATTCTGGGATAGACTGGAAAAAAACCCAGACAAAGGTGTAGGTTCCAACTTGGGGTAAAGTGCCCACTTGGGATTACTGGATTGCTTTGGTTGGCAGAGACCTTTGAGGTCATGAGTCCAACCATCCCCCAGCACTGCCAGGGCACCACTGCCCCATGGCCCTCAGCACCACAGCTCCAGGGCTTGGAAACCCCTCCAGGGGTCACGGGGACTCCACCCCTGCCCTGGGCAGCCTGGCACAGCATTAACCTCCCAGTCACAACAGGAGCTGCCAAGCTGGAGAAGAATGGTTCCAAATCCAGCAACAGAGGTTCTTAGGACAGGTACAAAATCTTCATTTTAATCATCATTTCAGCAGAAGGGGTGGCAGTGCTGCAATAATGGCAGAGCAAATGGAGCAGCCAGGAAGAATTAACAACCAGGGAAGCACCAGAGTTGGCTGATGGGGCTGTGCCAGCAGGTGCAGCTTCTTTACAGGAGTTTCTAGGTGATGCTACTTGATGTGAGGTGGCAAAAAACATCAGTGGCTTTAGGAGTTTTGCCATCACATCATTTAAAACCTTGAGAGAAAAAAAAAATCAGAAGAAAAAAGGGGGAAAAAAGGCAAAGCAAGCAAAGCATTGCCTGTAGCCTCGTGTGCCTTTGCAAGCATAAGGCTGCCAGCCCACACACCCCAGCAAAAAGCCAACACTTGGTTTGAAATTAGCACCCAGGCCTTTGCCAAAGGAAGCAGAAGCAGCAAGTCAGTCATCTGAGTTCCTCTGGGCTCCCCACAGGCCCCTGAGGCTGAGAGCAAAAGCCTGGAAGGAAGGAAGGGCAGAAGGACAGAAGGAATTTTATCCCATGCAGGAGGAACAGGCAGCTCGGGTGCTTCTGCTGAGCAGTGAGTCTTGACTAACCAGCCAAGAAATGAGCTCCCTGTGCTTTTTTGCCTGCCTTCTGGTGCAGAGAGGCTGCACATCTTGGCTGGGTGGAGAAAACACAAGCAGTGCTCACGTTCTGCTTCAGGATGTTCTCCAGTTTCCCTTCCTTCTCTAAAGATCATCCCTGGGAAGTCACTAGTGAGGAGTCCGAGCCATTAGGGGAGGGTTGTAATGATTCTTTTTAATTCTTTTACTTATTCTAAATCATTTTCCCTCTTCTAAAGCAGTTTCTTAAGGAAACCTTTATGTTTTGATTTCAATCCTAGAGTGAAAAATTAAAGATGAATGCAAAAATGATATTTTTGGCTTTACTGGTTGTGCTCATTCTCTAGTATCAAGGTGCTTAGAGGAGCCACTCCCATGCACAAGCACCCTGAACTAGATCTCCATCTCTGAAATAATAACCCAAACTTGCTGTTGATCTTTGCTCACTCTCCATATCCACTTTGGAGCAGGTCAGGGGGTATTAACAAAGTAAAATCCACCTGGGCTGAGGTGTAGAAGCTACAACAGGCATTTCTGGTTGTGATGCTGTCCTGCCATCGTGCTCAGCAGGCTTCCTGAGCCTAACCAAGTGATTTCTCTGCTGGAAAACTCCTAGAATCCATTTGCCCCAGCAGCAGAGGAGGTGGGTTGCCATCTGCACGGGTTGATTTTCCTTTCTTGCAGGCAAAGGGAGGCTCAGTCAAGCGGAATTGGAGGTTGCCAGCAGACAAGAAGGCAGAGAGATCACGTGGAGGAGCTGCAAAGGTGTGAGCACTGGGTGGAATAGCAATGAGGGAGTTAGCAAAGATGGGAATATGTAGCATTTTGAAGAGTAAAAGATAAGCAAAGCAAAACGTCCAGCAAACATCCCAGTGACAGTATCCCAGCAACAATAAATTCTGCTGGTGATAAGGCAGGCTGAGGGAAAAAAAATATCTGGGGACTGACAGTTTTCTAATTGCCTGCCAAAGAAAAACTGGCCACTGGTACCTCTGTGTAATGTGTGAAACTGGGGTGGGCACAAGGACAACTTTTGGGCAGCAGCAGTGCCAGGGAAATCATTTGGAGGCAGGGAAGCTGACAGCCAGTGCTGATGGTCTGCACTAGAGCTCTTCCCAGAGCTATCTGTCAGCTTACCTGCTCCCAGAAATAGGAGTGGGATGGCTGGTTGCCTCGTGGATGGGTTTGTCAGTGTAACAGGGTGGGAATAAATGGGAATTTCCTGTGGATGAGCACCCCTGTGGCACTAAAGGGTGTGAAAGAAGGTGATCTGCACGGGGAGAAATGAGGCTCGTGCAGGTCTGTGTGGGTATTCTGTCAGTGGAAGGAAAGAAAGTGATGAATGGATCCCTCAGAAAAGCCTGAATGGAGGCTTAAGAGCCATCAGTAGTGGAAGACATGGAATTAGATGGATTCCCCCTGCTAGAAACTTGCTGTGTTTATTATTGATGGCACTGAAAGTTTTATTTCTCTCCTTTTTGTACTTGCCCAGTGGGCTGGTTAGTGCTTCATCATGCAAAAGCTGGGGATGGAAGGAGTCAGGAAGGAAAGTGAAAAATGAGACAAATGAGCTAGAACAGCTGTGCACTGGCAGGGAATACAAGGAGAAGGAAGAAGAACTGCAGGTAATCCTAAATCCCTGAGATGTTTTCTTAGTAGCCACTAAAACATGGTGGGAAGAGCCTCAGGAAGCAGCAAGGTGCTATTTCCATGGGATTTCTGCATCCATGAGCCTTTCTCCCATGAGCTAAGAGCCTAGAGCTGGTTTTCAAGCTACCAAGTGGCAAGTGGTTCTGATTAGAGTGTGTTCAATCCCAGGTTGGATGGGGCTTAGAGCAACCTGGTCAAGTGGAAAGTGTCCCTGCCCATGGCAGGGGGGTTGAACTAAATGATTTTTAAGGTCTCTCCTGACCTAAACCATTCAATGATTCCATGTTTGGTCTGAGATGTTTGGCACTCTGCAGGTACCAGGTCTCCAGCCCCCAGTGGTACCCCAGGAGGAGCAGACTGAGGCTGTGCTGTGTGGATCAGGAGACAGAAGAGATGGCTGCAGGCTTGTGGCTTTGGGCACCAGGTGGAAAACTGCTCCAGCAGCAGATTGGCAGCTCGGGAATGGAGTCAGTGCCCTGACAGCAGTAAGTACCTGAGCTCTGCTTAGCCTTGCACCCAGCCCAAGCCCTGTGGCAGCCCTGAGAAGGTCCAGGGCAGTGAGCAGACCAACAAAGGTCCTGCTGCAGGGAGCAGAGCAAAAAGCAGGACACAAAAAGCTCCACGGAGCACCATCCTGCACCTACCAAGCCCCTGTAATTTGAAGCAGCAGAATGATGTTTTCCTTTCTTAGAATAATTTCTATTCAAGGTGTACAGAGGGCTGCTTTGGGGCTTTTTTTTTTTTTTCTCCCTTCTTCTCCAAATCTGCAATCAGCATTTGCCAGAAATGAGAACTGGAGTGGTTTTTCCATGGCTCTGTGCTCCAGGTCAGCTTGATAGCACGGCAAATGGCAGGCTAATGACAGTTTAACACCAATTAACAGCCCACTTTATAATAGATTAGCATTCTGAGTCTGTTCAATTGATAATTACGATAATTAACTCTCCGAGCTCTGCCTGCACTTTCCAGCAGGAGTGTGGTGCCTCTGTTTACACCCAAGGAAAGGCTCAGAGCACAGGGATCATTTGGAGGGCTAAGAGGCAGTCAGGAGGGTAAGGTGGCACTAAATTTGGGCTTGCTCTTGAAATGTGCTTCCAGGTGACACCCTCCCAGCTGGAGGTGACTGTATCAGTGGCTGTTTGAGTCTTAGAGCTGGAGATTGAACACATGGCAGTGGCTGAGAGAAGCTCTGAAAGGCAGTTGTGCTCTCTGCATCCTTGCTTCAGCATCCCTGGGCTCAAGCTGATGGGTTTTCCACCTACTGAGGCCAGTTATTTTCAACATTTAGCACTTGGAGCTGAAGTCAGGCTCCCAAAGATGGCCTTTCCTATTGGGAAAAGTAGCAGCAAGGTGGTTGATAAGAGGGAGCTCCATAGTGATGCTCAAAAGAGCTCAACATCCAGTGTGATTGCATCCTGAATTCTTTGGGAAAGCTCCACTGGGTTTTGAATCCTTTGGGCAATGCAAGTGCTGCTGCCATGGTGAAAGCTGTAAGTGGTTTCTGGAAAGCTGCTGGCACCCCTGTGTGATGGTGGTGGGCTGTGGGACCAGAGGCAGGGCATGGAGAGTCATCAGGGCAGACCTGCTGGCTCTGGGGACATGGAGCCAGGTCTGTGGTGGTGGTGTTTTGGGGGATTAGTGGCTGCAGGATCTCCTCTGTAATCCCTGTGTTCCCATGGACTTTATGCATCTCATTTAATTTCCCAGATCCCCTCTTCAACTCTGGGAAATCTCCTTCTGAGGAATGCACAAGGTGAGCTGTGTATATGGTTACTCTTGAAATACCCAGGCAGAGCTGAGACAGCAGGGGGGACCTTGGCCAGTGCAGCCTGTTTGGGGATTTCTTCAATCCTGCCCAGATTAATGAAATAAACCATTTGATGAATGCTGCACCCACCCCAGAGAGCTGTGATCCAAATCCCCCTCCTTCAGCAGGATGCATTTCAGTATCAGTGTCATTAAGGAGCCAAGATCTGTCCTGGCAAGGGGGAAAAAGAGGTTTAAAACAAAATGAAGGGATTTTTAAATGAAGATACTGTTTGGTTGCGTGGCTGGGTTGGTTTTGTCTTGCTGTTGGACTGGTTCCCAATGATGCTGCACTGCCAGGTGGATCAGCCAGAGGGGGGATGAAATTCTGGGGTGTATCTGGGTGCCACAAGCCCTTTGAGGGGAGGCTGGGCTGAGGTAGAGCTGCTAAACCAGCTGCTCCTGCCTCTTGCTCAAGCCTGGAGGGCTTGGGGGTGGAACTGGGGTCCAATAATAAGGTTACAGCTCCTGGAGAGCAGGGGGGGAAAAGCTGCTGTAACACAGGGCACTTTGAGTAGATGGCTTGTATACTAGTACTGAAAGGTGCTCTGGCTTTCCAGATTTAAATTCATGAATCATCCTTGAAAAATTGCACGTTTGACAATCTTGACAGAGGAAGGTGGAGCTGGCATCCAACACAACTTGGTCACTAAGGGCCTAAAGTAAAATGTCACTGACATGTATATAGGGTGCCTTAAAAGAGCCCATTTCATAAGGCTGAAAGCAATTTGGGGCTAAATCAGCTGGGAAAAAAAAAGGTTTTGGCAGAAAAAATGTGAGTGAGGGAAGTTGCCTAGGAGTCCCAAATTCCTCAGTCAAGGAGGATGCTGCTCTGAGAAATCTCTGCCTCATTCACAAAGCTAGAAAGTTAGAAATCTCCTTCAACACTACCAAAGACAAGCCATTTTTTTCCCCCCTCTCCTGCCTGCCACAGGGCATCCAGTTTCATCTCTTGCTGCTCAACAGAAGGTAAAGGCTCTGCTGATCCACTGAAAATAGAAGTGGTGTGCTGTGCTCTGTGGGGTGGGGAGCAGCTGTTGGAGAGCACAGCTGCTGAGTTGTGCTTATTGTTGGGCACTCACAGCTTTTGAGAGTCTTCACGTCTCTCTCTGGTTACATTAAATAACTTTTTCTAGCCCTGGATGAGCTCCTCAGCTGGAGGTGTGTCCCTGTTCCCTGGCAGGAGACCTCCTGTCCTGGGGAGGAACCTGCTGCTGTTGTTTTGTGTCCCTGGCTGAGGAGTGGGGTTGATGGGCTGGAAAAGGCTCCACTTCTGTGTTGTCAGAGAGAAGCCTGGTCTCTGGCACAGAGGTGATCAAACAGTTAATGAAGCAATGAGCTCTTCAGAGATGCTTCAGCTCTCCCCTCCCCATGAGAGGTGGGTCAGGTCTTCCACTCTGGGAGGCAAAGGCAGCAGAGCTGCCACGGGCCAGGCTGGCAGGACATTCCCTCTTGTTATAATATCTTATTTTGCAGATAATCCCTTAGTTTGCTGCTTTCTAAACCATATCTCAAATGCTGCAGTTGCTGTTGGGTGAGTGGAGGAGGAGGAGGAGAGATTTCAGAGCCCTCAGAGGCCTGGCCTGTGACTGACAGCATAGTCAAGACTGTTTCTAACAAACATCTTCATAATACTTAACATTCAATGGAGTGAAAGGAGAGTAATGAGCACCACTGCTATCCCAGGTTAGTAATTACCACCCTCATTATTAATTTTCCAGAGCAATCTCGTCAAATGAGTCATTATTATCTCAATTCCTTTGCTGGGACTGATTGATTCTTTCTCCCTGTTGTGACTAATTCCATATAATGTCTGGATGCAATATAGAGCTATAGAGCCAGTGTAATGCTAATTCTAAGTAGTGCAGGATAATTCTAAGTACCCTGTAGCTCTGATGCTCTGTGCTACTGGACAGAAATAACCACCCCATTCCTGTCACTCCTCACTCTCCACCACACCACTGGAGACTTTTTACATCAGCCTGGGACCTGGGCTGTGTGTTCCAGTGTTGTTGGCACCAACCAGGAGCTTCCCAGCCTGGCAGAGTGAAGGAGGTGATGATGATCCTCTTGGTGATGAGTTTCTTGCTGCTTTGGAAATGCTGAGGTGGATGAGGTAGAACAGTTTCCTTTCAGGAAATTGGAAACCCACTTGCATTTTTCTTGAGCTGGAGGGGAGGAGACAGCAGGATTCTTACAACTTTGACCTTTTTGCCTCCAAGATTTCAGTGTGAAAGGAGAGGGAAGCACAGGAGCAGCATGTGGAGGGGTTCTGGGTGGACCCTTAGTGCTGGACCTTTGGCTTGTTCAGACTAGGAAGGTGAAGAAAAGAAGGTTTCATGTTTTGTTCCTGTGCCCAGCACCATGCTGGTTCTCCCTGTGGGTGCAGTGAGCCCTGTGTCTTCTGCTCCCCTGGTGGGGTGCAGCCCATCCTGCTCCTCGAGGTGCATTGCACAAGAGCTGTCAAATGAATATTAAAATGAAATTATTTCCAGCTTGCATAGGAATACTCCAGAACATTAGTGCCACCTTTTTGGAAACTTATCTCTTCCTGTAAATTTCTGCTTTGTTTTTTTTTGTGTGCTGTTCCTCTCAGCCATATGGATTCAGTCATCAAGAAGAAAGGAAGGTGACAGTTTTGCATGCTTTTTTTTTTTCTTATTTACCATAAATAATAATACTCTGTTTATGGTAATTATCACCCAAGATGTTTACTAGGTGGGAGATACTGAAATTAAAGCAGTTCAGCACCAGTGAGAAGAAAGACTGCTTAAAGGATGTCTTCATAGGGCTGAGGAGAATAGTAACCTGGATCTGCTAAAAAAAATAGCCAGAAAAATCCATTTTGGTATTAAAACAATCTGAGTATCCACTAAAGGAAAAGCCACTTCTTGCACAGCACCAAGCTTGGAGGTAAATCTCCATGCTTCTATAATAAATGGTACTTTATGGCCATCACCATATGCTACCTCTGGTCCTGTTTTGAGTATAAATCATCACGAGTGTGTATCCTAAAATGCTTTATTGTCTTTTTATGGCCACAGACGGCTGCTCTGCCTTCCATTTGTGATTATTTGTTGGTAATGGTTCCCCCTAGAACCTAAAAAATAATTAAAACTAATGAATACTCGTCAGTGACAGTGGAGGAAGCAGCACATTGCCTCTCTTCTCACTCCCCAGACCTGCTCACAAGCCAGCGTGGAGCTGTGAAGTTGAGACAGTGACATGTTGCACTGAGCTCCCCACCACCTCCCCAGCCCAAAGGATGACTTTGGGGAAGAGGACGAATTCAGACTTCTCATTGTTTCACTGCAGTCATGCTGAGAGGGTGGAATTGAGCTGAAGTCACAATGTTTATTCCTTTGCAGGGTCTTTTTAAGGAATTAACCTGTGAAAAGACTTGAAGCCAAACAGCTTTTTCCCTCCTTGCTCCTGGCTTCAGGATGTGACGTTTTCTACATCCTAGTGCTGGCCAGACTTTGTTTCAGCCAAATCTTGTGTGTGCAGCCCCTTTTTGTTTCAAAGCCTGCACTCCAGCCATGTGTCTGTGTGTCTGTACATCCAGGTTGGTGTAACCTGCTCAGGGAGCTCTCCTGGAACTCAGTGGGAAGCAGCTGCTGTCCTTCCACCTCTGAGCACCTTGGCCTGGCACAGCATCCCACAATTCCTGTGACTTAAAGCAAGAACTCTGCCTCGTTAAAGGTGGGATTATCTGCCCTTCAGAATTGTGTGAGTTTGATTTTTAGTTATTTTTCTGCCTTTTCCTCCCCTGCCCTTGGGGTTTTGGAGCTCACGCGTGCACCAAGCAGGGGAGCACAGCCAGCTTTTGGTGTTTCCTCAAACCTTCTGAAATGCACTTCTCAAAAACTTAATATTTATCTGCCAAGGCTGTAATTAAAGCCTGTGTGTGCAGAGGGTGTTGCTGTGCATAGAGCTGCCTCTCTCTGCATTCCTGCAGCTCTCAGAGGCTTTGAAATGGAACTGAAGGGGAATCATCGACAGCAAAGTGCCAGGCAGGGGTTAAAGTGTCACTGCCTCAGGAGGGAAGCCTTCAAAGATGCCATTCTGTGGGGGACTGGCCATGGGGACTGATGAAAAGCAGGTAGCTCCTTGGGTGCTGTCACCCACCTCCTTTCATTTGAATAGATGCACACACACGAGCACAGGGTGGTTTCAGTTGACTGGATTTTGTGACAGACATTGGCTTCCCAAAAATATCCCTTTCTTTGTGCCAGAGCAGGATCTGGGCTCTCCACCAGCCTGTCTGGGCACTAGACTTCTTGGCCAGTTATCTCAATAAATACTGTTTTCTACTAGAACAGCTCTAGTTAGAAAAATAAGCAAATAATGGATTTTTATTATGATTATAATCTATATAATCATCATTATCTCAAATTATTATCATCTGCATAACTGCTGGGGGAATGAGTTACCCTACTTTTAAAAAGTCACTGGTAGAGGGATGGAATAGGATAAGGGGCACTGGTTTTAAACTGGAGAAAGTAGATTTAGACTGGACATGAAGTTGTTCTTTACTCTGAGGGTGGTGGAACAGGTTGCCCAGGGTGGAGATATTCAGGGTCAGGCTTGATGGGGCTCTGAGCACCCTGCTCTGGTTGCAGATGTCCCTGCTCCCTGCAGGGGGGTGGCTTTGGAGAGGTCCCTTCCAACCCAGAGCATTCTGTGATTCTAGGATGCTATGAAACTGAATCCCAGCCTTTTCAATTCCAGTTTGACATCTTAAGCTTGAGATGATTCCTTACTCCTTTTTGCCTTATCTGGATTCATTTCTGGTCATGAGGTTGTTTTATTTATCTATTTAAGTCAACTTGTTTTACAAGCTAGATAAAAACAGAGCTTTAGGAAAGTTTTTTTAATTTCCACGGATATTTGTTAATTGATTCCAAAGTGAGAACAAGTTACAGGTAAAAACTAGAAATGTGTGAGAAAAAAAGGTCACTGAAGCCAATATCAAGATACTGTGATCAAATTTCTCTATCCAGACTAAAAAAAACCAAAACCAACCCAACTTTCATGACCATAAAGTTGTTATTTTCTGCACTGGGTTGTCTGTGAGCTTCCCCCTGTACAGTTACACAGTATCATGAGTTAAAGTGAACCAAAGCTAAGCTGTTGTGGCACATAAAAACAGCAAACAAAGGAAGGCAGCTTTTTTCCCTAACCCCCTGAGATTTATTCTGACAGTTTGCAACTAGATGAAATGGATAATGGAAGTCCCTTGTCACAATAACTCAGTTTAAATGTATTGTCAGATTAATAGACTCAGTTACCCACTCTTCTGAGGAGAAAAATGACTTGTGGTTTCAAATCATGCCCTGGCTCGTGGCATCCCATCAAATTAACCAAACGGGCCAAATTCAGACTGCTGGCAGAAGCCAGGCATTTTAGGAATTGTGTCATAAAAATGAGTTTATTGCTTTCTTTTTCATGCCAGCCACAGTGATTCCCAAGTGCCCTGATGCCTGGCAGCTCGGGCGTGGCCTACGGTGGCACCTGCCCCATCCCACGTAGGCCCCTCAGGCTTGGCCTTGGCTCCCAGTGGGTGTCAGGATGAGGTGCTGGTGGGGTGCTGGTGGGGGGGATGCACCTCCCTCCTCACAGGGAGGTGGTTCCTGGCCAAATCTGCTGAGTAAACTCCTGAAATATGGGGATAGAGACCACTCTGAGGCTGCTGCCTGTGATTGTTTTGGGCCCTCACACCCAGCAGGACACCGAGGGGCTGGAGTGTGGCCAGAGAAGGGCAGTGGAGCTGGGGAAGGGGCTGGAGCAGGAGTGTGGGGAGGAGCAGCTGAGGGACCTGGGCTGGTTGAGTCTGGAGAGGAGGAGGCTCAGGGGAGAGCTTCTGGCTCTGGCAGCTTCTGACAGGAGGATGGAGCCAGGGTGGGATAGTGACTCCAGCCCTGCCCTGGGACAGCTCTGCAGGGGAAGAAATTTGTCCTCAGCTCCAACCTCAACCTCCCCTGGGGCAACTTGAGGCTGGTTCCTCTTGTCACTTGTTCCTTGGGAGCAGAGCCCATCTCCACCTGCCTCCAGCCTCCTGTCAGGAGCTGGCAGAGCCAGAAGCTCTCCCCTGAGCCTCCTTTGCTCCAGACTAACTAACCCCACTTCCCTCAGCTGCTCCTCAGCTGTGGGGTCAGTTGGGGGTTCTCAGGGGACTCCTGAGCCTCTGATTTGTCTGTTGCCAGGAGCCAGATGTGAATTTGCAGCCCATGGAGGGGAGCTCGGGGTTCTTACTGCACGGGGAGCGAATTATCCAGGTTTACAGCTGGAGAGTGGCAAATGGTGGGATTTAATAGCTGTAAGCTCCTCTGATCTGCAATCACTGTCTGCTGGATTTTTTTGATCTGCCAAAGCAGCGTGCACAGCAGATCCTTCCCCAGCCTCTCAGGGGGAATCCTGCTGTCAGGCTGCAAACAGGCGCGGGGAGAGTGTAATTTGGAAGTCTGAAGCTCTGAGAGCTCCCGACACTCTGAGGCAGCAGTTTACCTTCAAAGTCTCCTCTCTGCCTGTACTTACCACCTCTCGTGGTGCTTTAGCACTGCCACTCACATTCCCTCCGCACAAAGGCACGGGTTTTACTGTCGACAAATCTCCTCTCCTCCTTCTAATTAGGCGTTTTCACACAATGAACCAGCTGGGAGTCAGTGGAAAAGGTGTGGATGTGCAGCACAGCCTGGCTGGGTGGATGCTGATTGATAAAGCTGGCAGATGGGTAGATCATCAGCTTTGAACACTGATTTTTTTTTTTTTTTTGTTGCTTCTGAAACATAATAAGGCAGAAAAACTACATGTGCAGCTCAGCTCCTTCCCCAGAAGGTTGCTCAGGTCAGTGGGGTTTCCACCTTGGTGTTTCCTTCTTTGTGGTTTGGGGTTTTTTTTAAGGTTATTGTTAGTAATGCCAGCTGCTGCTTGCCCTGTAAACATGGCTGTATTGAAGTGGTGGCCCCTGAGGGGATGAAATGATGCCCAGCTTGGGGCCTGAGCATGGAGTCAGCCAATCTCCACAGCACTAGTTGTCTATAAACTGCTTCCTCCAGGAAGGTGTTTCCTAAATGAAAGTTCATGTGGGCTAATGGTTTTAAACTGGAACAGGGGGCTTCAGACAAGATAGAAAAAATAAATTCTTTACACTTGAGAGCGGGGAGAGCCTGTCCCAGGCTGCCCAGAGAGGTGGTGGCTGCCCCATCCCTGGCACCATCCCAGGGGAGGTTGAGGGGGCTCTGAGCACCCTGCTCTGGGTGCAACAGCCCCTGCTCCCTGCAGGGGGGTGGCACTGGCTGACCTTGCAAGGTCCCTTCAACCCAAAGCAGCCTGTGATTCTAGATAAACCATGGGAATCTTTAGCTAGCTCAGCCTTTGCTTTTCTAATCTTTCCTTTTTCCCACCCTAGTGCTGAGTCTCCTGTTTCTTCTGCTTCCCTTCAAGCCTCCATCTTCCATTTCACCTTTCCTCTGCACATCTCCATCTTCCACTTGCTTCAAGGATATAGGTACTGTGCCCCTGTTTTGGATTTTTCCCTGCAAATACCCCAGAACTGCTATCAGAGGCTTGATCCATGATCTGAATTCCTGCATGAAATGCTGCACACAGTGGTTGAGGAAAGTGCTTGGAGAGCACACACTCAGCAGCAGGTTTGCATTGAGGCTGCTGCAAAAATGGCTTCTCCTCTGAGACATGGAGGTTGGTTGTGTCATTTCTCCTAGAATCATACAATGGTTTGAGTTGGAAGGGACTTCTAAAGGTCTAGTCCAACCCCCCTGCAGGGGTCAGGGACATCCTCAGCTACAGCAGGTTGCTCAGAGCCTAATAAAGCCCACCTTGAATATCTCCAGGGATGAGGCCTCAGCTACCACCCTGGGCACCTGTTCCAGCATTCCACCACCCTCATGGTAAAGAGCTTGTTTCTAACATCCAGTCTAAATATTCTCTAGTTTAAAACCATTGCCCCTCCTCCTGTCACTCCAGGTCTTTGCAAACAGTCCCTTCCCCACCTTGCAGGATCCCTTCAGGCACTGGAAGGTGCTCTAAAGTCTCCCTGAGCCTTCTCCAGGATGAACACTCCCATCTCCCTCATCCTGTCTTCATAGGAAAGGGGTCCAGGCCTCTGAGCATCTCCATGGCCTCCTCTAGCCCTGCTCCATCAGCTCCATGTCCCTCCTGTGCTGAGGGCTCCAGAGCTGGACCCAGTTCTCCAGGTGAGGTCTGAGCAGAGCAGAGAGTCACAATCCCCTCTCTCCATCTGCTGGCCACGCTGCTTTTGATGCAGCCCAGGATTTCTGCAAAGCCTCCCCTTAGCTGCTGAATGCAGGGACTCCTGGAAGGGCTCTCCACGTGGTGCCATGGAAATGGAAACCCAGAGCACAGACAGGGAGGGAAACATTCCCACAACCCTCCCTTGAGGAGCAAAACTGCTGAGCCGAGGAGCTCCCTGAAGCTCTTTTATTTTCAGCTCTAAGCATGAAATAGGAAAAAAGCTCAGTGAAGCAGAAGCTTCTGCTTATTTTTGCTCATAAGGTGTGAAAATAGAAGCACCTGCTGGGCTCGTTAAATTTCTTTTTATTTTCATAAATCACCACAGCAGAATTGGAATTCTTTACTGGCTAAACTCCAGGCTACGTTCATTTCCATTCTCCCCCTTTTTCCTCTGGAACCAATTTTTTGGTGCTTTATCTTTGGAACTGTTTCCCACCCCCCTTTTGTCTCAGTGCCCACCTGAGCAGGGTCCCTCCCCGTGGTGACTGCAGGGGCTTGGTGAACTTCAAAAGCAGCCTGAAATGTCAGCCACACACAGCCCTTCTGCAGCCACTAAATTATGGATCAGAATACAGCAGATCAAACAGTATCAGAATTATTCACTTGTGGGGCTTTGCTTGGTAAGGCAATAAGAAAACCCCAACCCCTCTGTGTTTCTTCTTTGGTGATGTGTGGGGTGGTTGGTGTACGTGCTGGAGAGTAAAGTTATCAGGGGTATGGGGGGGTACATATGGAGTTAGTTTGATTTCTTTAAGTGAAGCACTTCAATCAAAGCTTTATTCTACTGTAAACCCAATTAGCTTCAGCCTGCCAACTCAGCTTGACTGGCTGCAAGAATGTGAGGCTATGAATAATTGCTAAACTCTGGGTTCCTTTCTGTGGAGAAATGCCACTAGATAAACCCTCTGCTCTTGTCTCTGAGGTTCCAGCTGAAGACACCCATCCAAGAATCCTCAGTGTGTTTGAATAGTGTTCTGTGTGTGCTGAGGCTGGGTTAAAAGTGAAGCACATGCTTTGCTTTGGAGCAGAAGGTTGGTGAACCCAGGTCTGGGCTCCTCTAAAAGCTCCAGCTGTTTGCTTTTGTGGGAGCAGGGTTGAGAATTTCCATCTCTATATTGCTTGTGGCTGCAGAAGCAGCCAGTGACTGGAGGGAAACAGCAGCAGGGCTGTCCCCAGTGTCACACAACAGGAGAGAGAAACCCTCCTGACAATTTGTGTGGAAAATGGGTCACCTCCTTGCAGTGGGATCTTCTCACTTTGTTTTTAATATGCCACGTGCTGGTTGCTAGCAGTTTGGAGGTGATTTCACAGCCAGGACAGCATGGGGTGAGAATATCAGGCTGTGCTGGTTCATTAACACCCCTGGTTCAGGGATGGTACCAGAGGTGTCTGTGGGACTCTGCTGCCAACCCCCACGGGGAGGTGGGATGGGCAGGGAGGGAGCTGTTGGCATCACCTCCTATGAATTGCTGCTGGAGCTCCTTCCCATCACTGAGCTGTCTTGCTTTTGGCAGCCATAGGATGTGTTTCCTAAGATGAGGGAGGTTGGCCACGTTTGGTTGGATCAAAAAGAACATATCCCCACCTGCAGTGTGTTCCCCCTTCAATATTTCCTTACATTTCCACCTAAAGCTCATCTAGGAAGTTGTCAGAGTCAGTCAACTTCTCAGCTTTGAAATTGGACTGGCATTTCTGGTTGCATCCCCCAAGGATATTCTGGCAGATATTGGGCATATTCCAATCCCATCCTGAAGAGGCTCCAACTGTTTTCTTTACCCCCTCACCAAAAAAATAGAAAATTAATTGATTGTCCTTCAAGTCTGAGGTTCAGAAAGTGCTGTGATGCTCTCTATGATGGCTGTTGGTGGTGGGCAGCACAAGAAAATTGTGATGCTTT
Organism: Ceyx melanurus; assembly: GCA_024611195.1. Classification (NCBI taxonomy): domain Eukaryota; kingdom Metazoa; phylum Chordata; class Aves; order Coraciiformes; family Alcedinidae; genus Ceyx; species Ceyx melanurus. The sequence continues at coordinate 31,062 of JANHGL010018905.1, read as the reverse complement.
GGGGAAAAAAGTTGGATGCTTTGCACATTTGGGAATGTCTGGATTTGGATGGAGTGTTAAATGCTGTGTATTTGCCCTGACACAGGCACACAAGCAGCAGCTACTTATTGTACTGTATTTTTTTTTTCCCAGATACATCATTATTTAAAGCATCACAACATTACTTCCCTGTCTCCTGTCACCTCTGCCAAAAGCAAGATGTTTGGGAATAAAAAACCAAATTAAGATAGGACAAGATTTCCAGTGCTACAAGGGAAAAAAACCATTTGGACTCACAACAGGTAAGTGAATGGTATTTTGTCCTGGCTGATTATGCCATTGACTAAAACATCAAAGAGAGCCCGTGAAACACAGCTGAGAAATTAGGGATCATTTCAGAAGCTATTAATGAACTTTAGCTTGATAGAGTCTTCAGAGGAGGGCAAGATAAAGAGATTTTTGTCTTTTTTTTCAGTCTTTATACTCCCAGCAATATTACTGCTATCGATTAGGAGCAAGAGAAGTTTTATTCCCATTTATTTTCATTTCTGGCTGAGGCTCTGTGTTCAAACTCTGCCTGTCTCCATCTCCCTCAGACCTTCTACTTATTTCTTGGTTAGGGGCTTGCTGCTTGGGATGAGTTTTTATAACTTTCTGATCTCAGAGCCTGACTCTAGCTGGGCTTGGTGTTGGGATGTGGGTCTCACATGCTTATCTCAGCATTTTGGAACTAAAGCATGCTCCAGGATGGAAGAACATGTGGAAACTATTTTAGGAGACTTATATACACACAGATAAATACATACATCTATAAAATGCTTTACATGCACCAAGGGAATTTAGGCTCTAGATTTTACATGAGCTCATTAAAGCTCAGCAGCTGTAACTGATCCTCCCAGCAAAGAGCTGCTGTGTGCTAAATGAGGAGAGGGCACTTAATGCCCTGCTCCTGGCCCTGCTGTGGGAGGGGGAGGCAGACAGGCTCCTGTGAGGAATCCTCCCAGAAGCATCCCCAGCTGGATTTAGCAGAGTGATATTTGATCTCATCAATAGATAGAATGTTGTTGTTGTTTCTGAGTCCAGCAAATGGCTCGAGCAGAGGGAGCACAGTGTGTGCAGCCATAGGTGTGTGCAGAGGAATTCTGGCTGCTGGGCTGACAGCTGTAGCCAGAGAATAAAGTGGGGAGAGGGCTTTTTTTCACTTATTTGACTGCTCAAGCACCTGTTGTAGTTTGGGGTTGCATTAGGAGTGATCTGGGGTTACTCTGCAGTAATTAAAACCTCCCTATGCTGCTTCAGGCTTTGCCTGCAGCATCCTCATGGGAGGCAGAACTTAGGTGGCACCCCCTAAACAGAAACCTTCAGGCACTGGCAGGTGCTCTAAGGTCTCCCCAGAGCCTTCTCTTCTCCAGTTGAACAACCCCAGCTCCTTCAGCCTGTCCCCACAGCAGAGCTGTTCCAGCCTCTGAGCATCTCTGTGGCCTCCTCTG
>JANHGL010018905.1:16636-29472 GCA_024611195.1 Ceyx melanurus | reverse complement strand
AGCAGAGCAGAGGGGCAGAATCCCCTCTCTCCAGCTGCTGCCCACACTTCTCTTGCTGCAGCCCAGGATGCCATTGGTATCTTGGCTGCCAGTACCCACTGCTGGCTCATGGCCAGCTTCTCAGCCACCAACACCCCCAAAATCCCTTTCTGCAGAGCTGCTTCCCAGCCCCTCATCCCCCAGCCTGCATGGATAGTGAGGGTTGTTCCCACTGAGGTGCAGGGCTCTGCACTTAGCCTTGTTGAGACAGCATTGGCCTGGCTCTGCCTGTCCCCAGGTCCACTGGAGTGGAACAGACACGCTTTGGCTGCTGGGCACTTTTGATGGCTCAGCTCCAGCTCAGAGCCAATTAATTTTCTGAATCCTATTTGTAGCTCCTGTTCCTCCTTAGATAATCCTCATTTGTTTGCAATGAGCGGCCGGCGTGCCCCTGAGATTCCAAACACACCCCTTCATTAAAGTTTAACCAGAAATGGTTACCTCCAGAAGCTAAACTTAGTGCTGATGTATGAAAGCAGATGAAGAGAACCCTTTGAAATCCCCTGCCAGGTGTTAGATAACACAGCACTGGGAAGGGAGGGGGAGGAGGTGACTGCAGAGGGTTAGGAGCATGGGTATGAAGGATCTGGTGTGTTCATTTCTCTGGTAAGCAGCAGCAGATGAAAGCCAAAACTGCAGCAGTTAACCAGGCACTGGCACAGCCCCCAGCCTTGGCTTTTGTGGTCATGAGGCCACGAGGAGCAGCACAGGACCCAGGAAGGCCTCTCTCTTCCCAGACACCTCATCCACAGGCAAGGAAAACCACTTTTAACCAAGCTTTGTCCTGTTCCCATCTCAAGGAGTGAGCAGTGCTCCTGCCAGCACCCTCCAAACTCCCAGCCCAACAGGCTTCTCTCAGGAGGGGCTGGGAGGGTGTTTGGAGAGCAGCTCTGCAGCTGGAAATCAAGGGATGTCTCAGCTGCCATGGATGCTGGGTGCCCTGGGCAGCCCCAAGGTTCCATTCCCAGGCTTGTGCTGCTGCTTCTGAGGTTATTCCCCTCCACCCTGAAATGTGAGAGAAACCACACTGAGGATTTTAACGAGCTAACCTGAGAAGCTTTCCCCTTCTCTAATAAGCAGCTAAAGAGGGTGAGGAGGAGAGGAAGGCAGCAGGCACTTCACAGCTCAGGAAACCCTGCCTTTCATTGCCACCGTGACCACGGCACACCTCTGTGCAATCAGTGAAAGGCAGTGGTGCCTCACAGTGATAGATTGCTTGGAGATCTCAGTGGAATTTGTCTCTAAATTGGATGAGGGTCTTACCAATTATGAAAGGCCCTGGCTTCGATGGCCATTGATTTTTCAGCCTGTTTTCCACACCACTGTGGGAGCAAGAAACAGAAATGGAGAAGACCAGAGGTTGGCTGGGGGCTCTCCAGTGCAGCTGCTGCACTGGGAGAAGCAGTGGTGTGGGTAAGCTGGGACTGCCCCCAGGCACAGTTTCTGAGGGATGGGAGTTTCTTTTAGGAGTTCTTGGAGATCTTCTTTTTCTGCTCTATTTCCAAGTGCAGTTTCAAGCTGTAGAAGGCAAATTCCCTACCACCATGAGCAGCTTTCCCTGCTAAAATTCTTCAGGCGAATTAAGTTGGGGGAATATTGATGAGAAAAGATTGGCTTTTCCTCTAAGGAACCCTCAGATATTTGTCAAGCCCTCCCCATTAGACACCTAACACACTCTGAGGTGAAGATGAGAAGGGAAAAACCCACCAAGATCAGATGAAAGGCTGGAAATTGTCATGCAGGTAACAGAGCTACCTCCACGCTGTCACCATGGAGATCTCAGATTATCTGCTGCTCTTTGCATGCAAAGAAGTGCTGAAAAAGGCTGCTTTCATAATTGGCATCATATTTCTCTGGGTGTATTAAGCTCTCCTGGGAAATCATGCTCCCCAGGTCCCGAATGGTTTGGGATAACCAGCAGCAATGGATTGAAGCAGAGGATTCACTGTGATGATTGTGCAATCCAGGGTCTCTTCCCAGTGTTTCCATGCAGTGTGCAAACATGGAGATGACTGCAGTGGTGCTGGGGGTGAAGTTGAGACTGCTGAACTGGGGCTTTGATGCTGGATGAAGCAGCAGCATGTTCTGCTGTGGCTTTGCTCTACCTTCCATTGCCAGATTTCCTTCTGCCAACTCTGATTTTCCTGCATTTCTGACTTGGGGAAAAGCTTTGAGTAGCTGCTCAGAAGGTGTGTGAAGCCAGCACTAACTTTTTCTTTGTGTAGCTGCTCAGAAGGTGTGTGGAGCCAGCCTTTTTCTTTGTTGGTAGGTCAGTCCACATGGGCTCAACTAAATCTTTTACCCAGCAAATAGAATTAGAAGTAGCTTTTTAAACTCTCCTAACCCATCTCCTGTGTCTTAAGTAGGTGCCTGTGATGAGCTCAGCTGCTGCCTCACCTCCCATCCCTGTCCAGCATGGCTCAGAAAGGTGTCACCTGCTTGGGCTGTAGCTTTAAATGAAATCCAAACCTGTCTTTTCATCCTCTGCTGTCCCTAAAACAATTTAGTCCTGCTGTAATTATTAGAGTTCTCATTAAGAGCAGTTTAGCTGAAAATGAAGACACAAAGACACGGTGACTCCATCAAAGCAGCTCAAATCCAGATAAAGCTGGGCTCCTAATTCGACTTCTGTGCTTTGAAAGAAACCCTCAGAACATCAATTACTTCATCTGCTGTAAAGCAATTACTACCAGCCTCCATTGCTCCCCTTTAGACATTTTAATTTAATTATTATTTTCGCTTTAAACAATACAGGGGCAGGAATTTTCACAGCTCCTCGAGAAGGAAAGCAGGAGACAAGAGAGGAAATAATTCTGCAAAAGCAGAGAAATTGCTTTTCTTTTGTAATCAGGTTGATTAGACTCGTGTATAATCATACACAGCAGGTGGGAAGATTAACATTTCACTAATTCCTAGTGGTCATTACTGCAAGGAAATTTAATCTGCAGAGTTCACAAGGACTGGAGTTCACACGCTGGTAAAGCTCATTGAAAAGACAAGAGCAGAACCAACACAACTTTCTCTCCTGGCATCTGGCTTTGCTCAGAACTGATTCTGGCTGGTGGGCACCATGCAAACACCCAGGGCCTGCTACTTAATTGCAGCATGGATTGGTATTGATCAGCACCACTTAACAAGGACATTCTGAACCTGTTCCTGCTCCTTGGTTCCTTTGCTGGGGACTCAGCAGGTGAAGCTGGTTGCAGAGTGGATACAGCAAATGCAATTTCCCTGTGTGGGGGCTGGATTAGTACACAGCACTGACAGGCACAGCTCTCATTTATGGATCAATTCAGAAGAATTCTGCTGAAGTTGACCCCAGTTTTTCATTTTTCATAAGAAAACAAAATGTGAGGTAATTATCATGAGCAGATTCTGCTTCACTGACCAGGATGTGGTTGGGTTGGGTTTCTTTTAATTCAGAACTCCAAAATCAAATGCCCAGCAGCTTGTGCTGTGAAAATGATGGTCAATCCTGCACCTAAACCTCTGTTCTCTGGACTTTTTTCTTCTCATTTCTACCAGGAGGAGACTTCCCATTGACATGCAGTGGTGCAGCTCAGAGTGGTCTGTGACTAAGCTGGAAGTGCCTGAAGGAATATTGGATGGGTAAGTAGGGATGACTACACTGCCTTTTCACTTGTGATTTCACAAAATCCTAGGTGTGATTTAGCTGCTTTTTGTCTCCCAGGAGCAAAGGAGGTGAAAGAGCAAAAAGGAAGACAGGGGCCACTGGCTGAAGTTGCTTTGAAGACATCTCCTGAAGATGCAGCTCATCCCACTGACAAGCCTTTTGCATCTGTCTCTGAACATGGCCCATGAGAGAAGCTGGCACCTGCACCAGACCCATTGCTGTGCTGCTGTGGACCAAGGAGGTCTTGGAGACAAGAGGTGAGGTGCCAGGGTCTGGCAGAGCTGATGGTTGCACCTCCAGCAAGACCCCAGCCTGCTGGTTTGCACTGAGCTTCCTCTGGTGCCCCCTGAAATACCAGCACTGCAGCAACTCTCCTGTGGGCTTGGTTGGAATCATGAAGCTCATCAGGCTCATTCTCTTCCCCTGATGCCCTGGTGGCACTGCTGATGCTTTCTTGTCCCTTGCAGGCCAGGAACTTGTGTGAGGATGTGGCTGAGGTCAAACCCCTGGCTCAGCCCCACTGCTCTGCCAAGGTTACACTCTCAGGGTTACTGAAGCTGTAATGGGGGGGTAAAGAAAGTTATTTCCAGTTGGCTTTCAAACTCTGGGTGCAGAACAACAGCTATAAGATGTGTGGCATGGATCAAAGCAAGTTAAGTACAGCCCAATGTGGTTAATAGTGGTGTAGATGACAGTTTAAAAAGCAGGAAGAGCTAAAAATAGGATGGCACTGCTGTTAATGCTGGATGAGCCTGATCAAGGGACTGATTTTTGTAAGTCAGGCTTCAATCAGTGTCTGTCTCAGCCTTCAGATTCAGCCTGCTCATCACAAAGATTCCATCTGAGCTTGGCATTCTAGGGGCCAAATCACAAAGTCAAAATAATTGGGTGTTTGCACAGTACTTCATCCTCCCTCTGCTCAGGGTGTGAGGATGCTCCTGGGATTTGAGTGATGGCAGCAGAGCTGCAGCATTGACCTCTCTGAGTTGCCAGGAGAAGAATTTCCAGCCCACACCACACTGGGCAGCTTGAACTCATGCTGGTAGCTCTGGGGTGGGATGCTGGGTGACCTGCTGGGACTAGTGGGGTGCCCTGACCTGCCTGGGGGGGGATGGGAGCCTTGGGGGGCTCTGGGAGGACTCCAGGGAAGAGCAAACAGCAGGACAGCAAGGGGCTGTCACTGCCAAAGATAACAAAAGAACCTAGGAAAGCAGGAGGCAAGTGGGAACATCAATATGCAGAGTAATAAAGGACAGCCAATCACTGGAGATCTGTTGCTGTAATGATGCTGTTGTAGGAAGGATGGCCCTGAGCTATTTCAGAGCACAGCTCCTGAATTTTTTGGCTGCTGCAGATCAGTTTACATGCAAGAAAATTGATAGCATGCAACCTAAAGGAAACAGTCCTTTGGCCAAGGAGAAATGGATTGCAGGTGCAAACAAGCATGAAATGAAAATCTCCTAATGAGTTTCCATTAGCAGCTAAATACATAATCGAATAATTTTTAGCCAACAGAGAGAAATGAGAAAATCAATTTATTTCTCATAAATACAACTGTCTGGATTGATGCTCCAGTACATCTAGAGCTGCTCCTATTAAGTGAAAGCTGAGCTTTGGATTCAGTTACAGCTCAGCTAATAGCAGCACAACATGGGTTTGCTTTTACTGAACAGGAGTGGAATGTGTTTTCTTTGGAAACCATAAATAACAAGGGAAAATGAGGTGTTAGGAGGGAGTATTTCCACCTGAAAGCAAGAGACTAAACTGTTTCAGAAAGATGGGCTGGCACATCTGAATTTCCTTAGGAATATCCACAAATGAAGTAAGAATTGTTCTTCATCTCCTCTTGAAGCAGCAGCATCTTCAGTTTCCTTTCTTTTTGTCCCTTGTTGACCACAGCACATCCCTGGGCTGTGCAGAGATGTTTTGTTTACAGCAGTGCTCTATAAAACCCACTTTGTCTTCTTAAACCCAAGGGAGACATCAATATTTGGACAGGGCTGAAAATCCTGAGGCTTGTTTGACTGGATTTGCCCAAGGAATTGCCTGAAGTTTGGACCCAGCCTCAAGGCAGTTTGGACCCAGCCTCAAGGCAGTTTGGACCCAGCCTCAAGGCAGTTTCAACCCAGTCTCAAGGCAGTTTCCACCCAGTCTCAAGGCACTTTCCTGTTGAATCCAGAGGTATCAAACCTCAGTGTGCTCTGCAGCAGGAAAAATGAGAGAAGAAAGTGTTTCTAGGAGTTGTCCAGAGGTGTGAGTGCTGGTCTGAACTGAACACAAGGTCTCCCTGACTGGACCTGTGTGGATGTGATGTGCAGAGGTGCTGCCAGACAAGCAAGCACAAACACAAGGCAGTGCAAATCTTCTTTCCTGTGAGTTTTATCAAAGCAGCTTACCCAGCTCCACCTTGGAGAGCCAGCTGAAGCATATCCACCTTCCCATCTTCCTCTAAGCCTCTAAATGAGGAACAAATGCAATTGTCATACCCTCCTATTGCTGCTGCCTAACCCTGTGTGTCAGGCAGCACCCTTTATCTCTCTCTGGATGGCAATCTCCTGGTTTCATTGCTCTGAATCACCAGCTGCATTCATCAAACATGACAAAAGCCTCCCCAAACACTAAATCACACCACTGGATCTCAATGGGCTACATAATCACTGCTGTGACTTGAGAATATCTGTGTTCCAGCCTCCAATACCTACAGCTCCTACCAGGGCTGAGGAGCTGCAGGGGGAGAAGGGAATCCTAAATTGAGTTTTTTTGAGTTTTTCAGGCCCTCAGGAGTTGATAAAGTTGGGATTTTTTGAGGCTTTTTGATGTATTTGTAGAAAAAGTGTGTTGGGTTTTTTTTCTAGTTGCTCTAAGCTGCCCTGCTCTGGCAGGGGGGTTGGACTTGATGATCTTTGGAGGTCCCTTCCAACCCCTAACATGCTGTGGTTCTACCCAGAGGAATGATTCATGGAACAGGAGATGTTCTCTACAAGTAAGAGAACTTAGTAAGTACAAAAATGTAGAAAAAAAAAAATTCTTTACTGCTCTCCTGGGGAGCTGGCCCTGCCCATGTGTTGCTCCTGGATCCCAGAGGACCCTCTCTCACCTGAGGGTGGCATCCTAAGGGGTTAGCAGCATCTCCCCAGCTTCCAGGGGGAGAGAAATGCTGCAGAGCATCCTCCTCCTTGCTCTGTTTGGTAGGACTCAAAAGGCAGTGGCAGGAAAACACTGAAGTCATTGCAGGTCAAACTTTTGGTATTGCTGAAAAAAAAAAAAAAGGAGGATTTGGGCTGTGGACACAGAAGGAAATTGCCCTGAGGATCCCATATCTCAACTGACCTGTGAGCACCACATCTTTGCTGCAGGGAGAGCCCAGGCAAGGCAAGAGAACTTGATAACCTTAATTAAAGAGATTCTCTTTCTCCTTTGGACTTGGTTGAGCCCAGCAAAGCAGTTCTACCTCAGATAACCCCATTTGCTCCAGGAGCACACATGGGCAGCTTATAGCCCAGTAAACTGCTGTTATTTCCACAGAGCTTCAGGGTCTGAGGTGTAAAAGTTGGTGGTTTCTGTCAGATATATCTTTAAATTAATTCAGCAGATGCACAAATAGAAACATTTCCTCTTCAATATTTATTATCCAGCTTCATCAACCTTGTGTTTTCACCTTGGATTGCACATGGACAGGTAGGATATCTTGATTTTCAGTCCATCCATGACCCTGGATGGATTATTTTTGCTTCAAGTATATTTCTGTCCCCATGATGTGCATGTGCAGAGCTGTTGCCTCAAAAACCAGCCCCATTTGCTGCTGTGCAGTTGGACCACATTTCCTTAGATCTCTGTGGAGTGCTATTTATTGCATTTTTAATTAGAAATCAGGTCAAAAAGGAGACTTGCCTGGGATTCTGCACTGTGTTTTTGCCACCCAGTTCCCACTAAAGCTGAGTGTGGGATTTTGTTGTTAGAAAAAAAAGAGAAAAATATGCTGATTTAGCAAAAAATGCCCAACCTGTGCTGACATCAGTGGGAGTTGTGGATCTGGAATGATTAAAGACCAAGGCCAATGCTGTGTCTGAGTGGAATTATCCTGGGAAATGAGGACTCTTCCCTCTGTGACTCTGTCTTCTTAATAAAGGGCAATTAAGGTGCCCAAAAACCCCAATCCTGCTGCTCATCTGCACTGTGACCTTCTAAATTCCTCTCCCTGCAGCTGCCTGCTTTGACCTTGAAAGCTGGGATGCACATCTAGGTAAGAGGGAGGGTCTCCAGCCTGTCCTCACCCTCAGCTTTATGTGCTGGCATGATGAGCCAGCCTGTTCTGCACCAGCAACAACCTTGTTCTCTCCTCCAGGCTCCCAGCTCCTCTCCTTCCATGGCTCTTCAGGCTCCCAGGGAGACCTCCTGCCAGATGGGCTTCCTCAGGCACCATGGTAAGAAGGATTTGTTCAGTTGCTGCAGCTGTAGATAACTCCCAGTCCTCTATTTTCACAACCATCATCTGATTTACTCCAGTCTTCTCTAGAAACATTTATTTCCTTGACAGCTGAGTTTCCCACTAGGAAAAAATGCCCATCTTCAGAGTGTTAAGAGTTCTGTCCCGGGCTGAGTGAGAACAGGACTGATTCTGGGCAGGGATTTTCCTCCCCTCTGCTCAGTAGCAGCAGCTGGTGGCACAGGCAGGGGCTGTGCCAACGCCCCATGGGCACAGGCAGTGCTGGGGGGGTGCAGCCCAAGGGCACTGCTGGGGCTGAGTTTCTCTTTGTAGGGCTGAGCTCTGCCTCAAATGTTGGGTGCTGAGGGTCCAGAGGTACCCACAGAGCCAAAGAACCTCCCCTGCAAGCCACAACCTGGAGCTTCAGGCACTCAGGAGCATCCTCAGGAGCTCCTGTGGCATCAGAAGCAGCCCAGCAGGCTCTGCTCTCTTGTTTGCTGGCTCAGGAGGTGATGTGGAGTGTCCACATGCAGGACCTGCTGGAATGCAGCTACCTCTGTGGTGCTTCATCAGCATTTTCCATGGAAAGAGGCTTTTGGAAGGAGCAGAGAAATGCTCTGTGCAATGAAAAACATCCAAAAAGGGCTTTGGGATGGGAGAATGTAAATAACTAAATGACCCAGTCAGCTTTCTGTGCTTGGAATTGATCCATAACACAGATGCTGGTGGGTGAATTGTCCTGTTCCTTGCTCAGCTGCCTGTCCCTCCTGCTCTGCTGAGCTCCCTGCACTGCCACACTCCATTTGTCCCCATCATGGGCTTTTGAAGAATAATGGCCATTTACTGAAGGTTGCAAAAGGGCTGAATCAGTGGAAGCAGCACTTGGAAGTGTTCCTGGGAGGTTAGTGTCTCAGGCACTGGTCAGGGCCTCATCCAGCTCAGCCTGTTCCAAATGCTGACACTACAAACCCCCCTGTGGAGATTTCAGGCTTTGGTCTTCCCTCTTCAACCCCTCACAAATAACCTCCCTGGCTGCAGAATGAAATATAAACCTCTCTTTTCTTTTTTGACCCTCTGCTTTTCACACCAGCAGCCACCCAGCCCAATCTTTGTCCTTAATTGGTTGGTTTGGGTACCTGTGCTGAACGAAACTGCTTCCACTTAGGTGTCTCCAGAGCATTAAATCTGCATTCTGGGTGTGCTTGGGCCAGAGCAGAGCTGCTCTAAGTCCATGTCAGGTGTTGAAAATGCAAAGCTGTGCTAGTATTTTCATTAAATCCAAGCTAGATCTTAATGAAGCAGCTGTATTTTGGGTACCTAGCTTCTGGCTTTTTTTTTTTTTAAATCATAAAAAATTAATTGATTATTAACATTATTATTTTTAATCTTAGGAAATGCTGATACTGCTTTGACTTTTTTCCATGGGAATGAGGCACTAAAAGGATGTTGTTCAAACCCACCTCAATGGGAGGAAAAATTTCTTCCCTGTGAGGGTGGCAGAGGCTGCCCAGAGAGGCTGTGGAGTCTCCTCTGGAGACTTTCCAGCCCCCCCTGGATCTGTTCTGTGTGTCCTGCCCTGGGTGCCCCTGCTCTGGCAGGGGGTTGCACTCCAGCATCTCCAGAGCTCCCTCCCAACCCCCACCATGCTGTGATTCTATTGATGCAATGCAGTTTTTCACCTGAGCAAACAGTCCACCTTGCAGGAGCTCCAGGAGCTTGTTTTTTTCCTTTAAACAAAATGATTTTTGAATCAAAAAAGCATTGATCAGCTGCTGTCACTTGTCTGTTCCTCCTGCTGGTGCCCAGAGGAGCCTGCTCTTTCTGCCTGTGTGAAGAAGCTTGATCAGAGCATCCCCTGAACAGCCAGCTTGGCTCTGAGTTTTGTTCTCAGCAGTGCAGGAGAGGCTGAGAAATGCTCCAAGATGCAGGACACAAATGAGGGACACAGGAGAAACCAACTCCACGTGGGGCACCCAGGGCAGGACACACAGAACAGGTCCAGGGGGGGCTGGAAAGTCTCCAGAGGAGACTCCACAGCCTCTCTGGGCAGCCTGGGCCAGGCTCTGGCACCTCCCAGGGAAGTTTTTCCTCACGTTGAGCTGGAATTCACTGTGTTTCAGTTGCTGCCATCACCTCTCATCCTACCCCAGGGCAGCACTGCCCAGAGCCTGGCCCCTTCCCCTGCACACCCACCCTTCAGTCTTCTCTCTGGTTGTTCTTGTCCCTTCTCAGGTTGCAGCTGCTCCCTGGTGGTTGCCTGTGAAGGGGGCCAACTGGAAACACCCCGAGGGTCCTGATTCCAGTATCTCCAACAGGTAAGCCCTGGATGGCCATTCAATCCTAATGCCCAGTGCTGTAGTGGTCAGCAGAGGAGATCTTCAGAGTCTGAGTGCAGATCTGCTTTTGGAGAGGAGCAGTCCATCCTGGCTGTGTGCTGCTCCTTGCAGCAGCTCCTCCATCTGGCAGCAGAGTCCCAGGCTGGAAGGGACCTCAGGGATCATCTGGTCCAAGCTGTCTTGGCCAAAACCTGGTCTAGACAAGCTGGCCCAGCTCCCAGTCCAGATCAATCTTCCGAGTGTCCAACTTTGTGGACTCCAGCACTTCCCTGGGGAGCTGATTCCATTGGATGACATTCTCATTGTGAACAGTTTTCTTCCCTGTGTCCAAGCAGAATCTCCTCAGGAGTAACTTGTTCCCATCATCCATCATCTTCTCCTTGTAAAAAAAGGAGTCTCCATCTTTTTTTGTAGCCACCCTTTAATATGGAGCAGTGTCAGGAGGTCTCCCCTGAGCCTTCTTGTCTCCAGGCTGAATAAACCCAGTTCTTTCTTCATCTGGCATCTTCCTGGTCCTTAGATCATCTCTGGACCCTCAGCCTGTCCATGGGTTTCTGCAGAGCCAGACTGAAGAGGTTTGTGTTTTTACTGTATCTGACTTGACAGGCTGATGATTGTTGGAAATCACTTGTGACTTTATCCAGAAGCTCTGAATGCTCTGGAAAAGTCCCCTTTTTCCTCCCAGCCCGTGCCATGCTCTGCTAGCAGGACCCCTGCACCTTGCCAACCCATGGCCTTGGGCAATCTCCTCCCATTCAGAGCTGAATTTTACACCTGGAAAATCCCCAGGTTTCATTATTCTTGGGTGCTTCTGATGGAGCCAGCCCTGGGTTGCCAGTGTGGGAAGCCCCTCACTCCTGTCCATCCCCATGGGTGTGTTTGCTGGGCACCTCAGATGCTGCAGCTCTGCCTCTCTCCAGGCAGGTGTCACTGAAGTTGGCATGAGCTGCCTTCATCTAGTTGAAGTTTCAGAACTGGTGGCAAGCCAAGCCAGGCTCCCTAGCCCAGATCTAGTAGCTGCTGGCATGGTTTTGAGTCCCCTGGGGACAGGGCTGGGTTAGTGTCACATCATCTGATGGCTGAGCAGCAGTAACAAGCCTGTTGTCTGCTCTCCAAGGGCAGTGAGAGAATTATCTGAGGCAAAAAATAGAGATCATATCAGGAGGAGCTGTTTGAGGGGAGGGGGGAGACAGAGAAATTGAGGGCAGTGGCAGCAGGTGGGAGCTGGAAACCTGCCATGTGAATTGAGTCTTGAAGTGAAGCCCTGCTGGACTTCCCACCTGAAACAGCTCGGGGCTCAGCTGGCTCCCTGGTCAGGACAGTGACCAGCCAGCTTTTCTTGCCCTTCTGTGGCAGAAGGGGCCAGGCTTGGGAGGGCAATCCCAGAACTGACCCCAAGGAAGGATGAGAGCTGCTGTGTGAGCTGTGACCTGCTGGAAACACCCAAAAAAACCCCTTTTTTCCCCTCAATTCCTACAGTTCCAAGCTTCCTAGCCTGGGTGCTGCACAGGATGGTGTTGCTAAGAGTTAAGGACTCTCATCCTGCCCCAAAACCTCCACACCTGGCAGCAAAGAAGCTGCAGTGAAGAGGAGAGTGCCCAGGGGAGTGCCCAGGAGCATTTGCCACTCAGTTGTGGTTCTCCTTTGATAGTGAGAATCCTGGCTTATCAACTGGCCCAGCCAAGAGCAAAAGCTACAGGTTTCTGGTGGCTTCCTTGGGGTCTCTGAGCACCCCCCTTCCCACAGAACCAGTGTCTGGAAAGCTCTTCCCTGGCTGTGGCAGGTTTGGGGTGAGCCCAGGCACAAGCCCCATGTCACAGTTGAGAGCTGTGAATACACAACCATCAGGAGACAAACAGCAGGGGTTGGGTTTTCTCTTTTTTTTTTTTTTTTTCCCTTTTCCTTGTGTTTTCCAATGGCTGCATTTCCCTTCCAGCATCTGTGCTGCAGAGCTCTGAGACCACCTGGTTCTGCTGCTGACCTGCCTCCTTTTGTCCCTCCCCAGGCTGGATCACCCAGTTCTCCACATCTCCTGGCATGATGCTGTGGAGTTCTGCAGGTGGGCAGGGAAGAGGTTGCCCACGGAGGCAGAGTGGGAATACAGCTGTCGAGGGGGGCTCCACAACAGGTACCTGTCCCCCCAGGGCCCTCCTGGGCTTTGCTAGCCAGGGAAGGGTTCAGCTGGGGGGGGGTTTGTCACCCCCTGTGGCTTTACCTCCTGCAGCAGGCAGACAGAAGCCTGCCTCAGGGCAGAGGAATTGCTGGCAGTGCCAGAAAGGTGCTTGGAGCTGGCACAGGGAGCTGGAGAGGGCAGGAGATGTGACCAGATCCCTCAACACTGGGCTGCTGCTGCTGCAGGCAGGATGAGGTGGAGAGGAAAGGGGTGGGTGTAGGGTGTTAT
>JANHGL010018904.1:0-61832 GCA_024611195.1 Ceyx melanurus | reverse complement strand
ACTCTGCACTGGTGAGACCTCACCTGGAGTATTGTGTCCAGTTCTGGGCTCCCCAGTTCAAGAGAGACAGGGATTTATTTGAGAGAGTCCAACGGAGGGCTACAAGGATGATTAAGGGACTGGAACACGTGCCTTATGAGGAAAGGCTGAGATACCTGGGGCTCTTTAGTCTGGAGAAGAGAAGACTGAGAGGGGATTTGATAAATGTTTATAAATATATGAGGGCTGAATGTCAAGAGGAAAGTGGCAGTCTCTTCTCACTTGTGCCCTATGGTAGGACAAGGGGGAATGGTTACAAGCTAGAACACAAGAGCTTTTGCCTTAACATGAGGAAGAACTTCTTTACAGTAAGGGTCACAGAGCACTGGAATGGGTTTCCCAGGGGGGTTGTGGAGTCTCCTTCTCTGGAGATTTTCAGGACTCACCTGGATGCGTTCCTCTGTGACCTGTGTTAGATTATATTTAGATTATGATCCTGCCTGGCAGGGGGGTTGAACTCGATGATCTCCAAGGTCCCTTTCAACCCTTAATACTCTGTGGTTCTGTGATTTTGTAACTACTTGTCATATGCACCACTCTCAGGCTTCATGGGACTTGTTGCTTTATACCATGCTAAAGGGAATTTTAATTTTCAAGGCTGCTGACGCTTTTATTTGATAAGTCTCACTAGGAAAGATCTGTTTCATAGAATGCCTTGGGTTGGAAGACATCTCTAAAGGTCACCTAGTCCAACTCCACTGCAGTGAGCAGGGACACCCTCAACCATATTTCCTTCATGTGTGTATGGCATTTGATGAGCAGGCAGGCAGGAAAGTTTTGAGAAATTCAGAATATTGAGATTCAACCCCAGCTCTGACATCTGAGCCCCCTTTGGCAGTGTGCTGAGCATCATAGCTATGCAGTGCCCATGTGTTTTTCTCATATTCCCTCCAAGGAAAACAACATGTCTTGTGTTTCATTTGGGTTTCATTTGCACTTTCTTTTTGGTGGTTATTTTATCTGAGTGTGTTGGGAGTGTTGTAAGTGGTGTATTTTTTTCCTCCTATTCCTTTTCTTTTTGATGCTCATGTTATGCTGACCTGATCCATCTACAGTAAACATCTCTCTCTCGGAGTGAAAAGAAGTGAGGTCTGTGCTAGTCCCTGGCTCCTGAGGGAATTGTTTCTACAGCCTCAGAGCAAGCTTGAGAGAACTCTCTCTTACATCAGTATGCTTTAAACCTGCTCTGGAGAGCTCTGTTGTCCCAGCAGGGTGATGCTCTGACCAACAGGTTTTTACTAGAGCTTTAGTCTCTCTTTTGGCTACCTTGGTCTTAAGCTGAAGAGTACTTTGAAGGTAAGGACTGAGGACACTGCTTGAACTTGATTCAGTACCCTAAGGGAAGTCCCTGCAGTGAGGTGAGGCTTGATGAGCCCATGCCACCGAAAAAATGAATAACTTTTTGTACTGGTGGAAGCTTTGTAAGTGCTGGAAATGTCATGCTTTGATATTTTCTGTGGTCAAGCTGAGGAGGGACAAAGATTTTGATAATTGCAGGCTAGGTCATCAACTGGCTGAGCTGGATGATGTGTCTGAGCCAGTCAGAGATGTTGGAAAACTTTGTCAGCAAGGCAAGAGTGGGCTGTTGTGGGGAACTTAGTGGTGCTCCTAAACTGTGGGTCCTGCTGACAGCCAGAAGTACAAAACCTTCAACCCTAAAATGTATCCTACAAACACACTGGGAGTCTAACAGATCAATGGAAATGACTTTACTTACCTCTGAAGGATGTCAGGAGGTCAGCCATCTAGATGTGCTCTCTATGGCAGTGGTGCAAAGCAGGGGGTGATGAGCTGCCAAGTGAGCGAGGCTGGCTTTGCAGCTTGAGGATAAGATCTCTGGAGCTGTGTGCTGTCTTCTAGCTGAGCTCCTCTCACATGTGTGTTTGCAGCAGAGGCCTCAGTTAGGAGGAATGCAGAAAAGGGAAAATTATTATGAGATTATTTTAACTACAGGGGTTGGCTACAAAAAAACCAACCAAACAAACAAAAAAACCCGGTGCATCTCTGCGTGCTTTCTGCCAAAATGTGATCTATCTGCTGGAATGAAAATTCCTGTAAGGGAGCATGCACAGGAAAATACTGCCAACCCTGTGCTAGCTGGGTGGACTGCCATGTATCCTGGGGCAGGGGAGGAAGGAAAAAAGGCATGCTTGGACAAGTGGCCTGGCTGAGGGACAGAATGATGCTTCAGTCTCTGTGCTCTGCAAAGTGTCCTGCCAGCTATAGTCACAAGTGCTGATGGGGAAAAGATTTGCTTTTGCTCCAGTTAAAATGACAATTGGTGGCTTGGCCCATGATGCAAATAGGATGTGAGCTGAGAATTATGTTGTCTTCCATCTGGTTTACTCTAAGCAAGGGAATGATTGCCTCAAACCACTGTCTCTTTTTGACTCTGTGTGCATTGGCTTCATCTGTCACTGTAGAGCTGGGAAAGACTTGAAAGTCTCAAAGGTGGGTGAGGTATAAGAAACCAGAAAGAATCAGGATTCTCATCCTCTCCTGAGCCAGTCCCCTGTTCAGATCACAGGGTGTAGTTAGTATTGGGGAGTTAATCAGCTCAGCTGTTGGGACTCATTCTTAGAAAGAGGCAGGTGGAGAGAAGGTGAAGCCATGGTGTGATGATGAGCAGGGGAATTGGTGGTGAGCCTCCGGGCACACCTGCACGGTACCTCTGGCTCTGGTCACCTGAAGCTCCCCTCCTTGACAGCCCTGTGTCCAGGCACTTGCTGCCGCCAGGCTTTCCTCAGGGTTGAGGCTTGCCAGAGAAGTCTGCTTGTACTGACCAGCCTGATTGAGGCTGATGACCAATGTCTAGGGGGAGCTATGGTCACTGTAGCATCTGCAGAGTGCATCAGGAAGGGACTCTGGATGCTGCTGGGGCAAGGCAGATGGTTTGTTTTGCCCAAACCCAGGAAGGAGTTCAGCGACTTTGCTTTGTCTTTTGAGTGTCCGTGCTTCCCTGTGCGTCCCTCTGATAGATCATGTCCCACAACTCCTCTCACTCTGCTTCTCATCCATTTCCCCCCTGATGTCCACTGCTGTGTTAGAGAAGTGACTGCATCTCTGTTGAGCTTGAGGCTTTGCTCCTGCAAGTTTTAGCATCCTTTCCCAGCCCTTGCCCAAGGACATGGGTGAGCAGCAGGGAAGTGTTATCTGAGCATTGTTTTGTGAAGATCTTTCCTTGGATGCACACAACCAATGTTTCTGGTTTGTTTCCTCCTTTTACCTGGTCTTCTTGTGAGGGTGAGAGGGAAAGAGAAAAGGTCTTTCAGAGCCTACACCTGGCACTCTTGAATATTTCATGTTTCCAGCTTTTCTTCCCCTTGAAGAGCAAAACCTTTTCATATTTGATGCCCTGGGAGCCTGTTTGGTTGCTGAATGTTTTCTCATCAATGCTCTCCCTCCCTGCTTTTCCTCTAGACTGCCCAGCCCCTCTTCCTTTCTCTTCTCAGGGAAAGTTTGTTTTGTTTGTGGTTTTGTTTTGTTTTGTTTGTTTTTTAAAGGCTGCTTCAGAAAAGGTCATTGTCCTTTCATATTTCTTCCCTGCTGTGAGCCAGCATGGCTTCTGGTCTGCCAATGGTAAAAGACAAATAGGCATGTGGGGAGGGAGGCTGGAAGACATGCACACATATGCCATCAAGCAGGATGGAGGCAGAGAGGAGATGTAGGCACAGTGAGAGAAAAGAAAGGGGCAGTGAATGGTAAAAGGAGGCATAAGCAGGACTTTGCCAAAGAACTGACTTTCCACACCTTCCAGAAGTTGTCACGGAAGATGCACTGGTGTTGCTGTGGATGGGGGCTTGTCTGGTGAAGGCCCCTTGGAAGAGGGGTATCCCAGTTCTTCAGGGCAGGCTGCCCCCAAAGCAACACTGACAAATATTTCTGCCCATTTCTATTGCCTTGCAGCTACTTTAGAGACCTGCCTATCTCAGCCACCAGAGTCTGCAGTAAATTATCCATCCTCAGGAATTTTAGCCTTTGTCCATCTTTCCCTCACAAGTGGTGAATGTTTGAGGAACCAAGGACCATTTGCAACCTACTTCCAGTCAGTCTGTGCAGATTTTGAAAAACACTGCTCTGTGGGTCCTACCTGAGTGGGGTTCACCCCACCTGTCCCTCACCTGGCAGTGAGGGTCATTCCTTGAAGACCCACAGGAGATGCCCTCCTGTGGCAGCCAGACCAGCCTAGCCTGTCCCTTCTTGAGTCCAGGGGACTGCAAAGCTCCAGCCACAGATAGACCCATGCAGGGCTGCTGGCTCAGGAGGTGATGGGGAGGTTGCAAGCGCTTTTCCTCAAAGTGCCTATAGAGACTGGCAGATGTGCAGAAGGGACACTGTCAAAATACCATAGTAGAGGATGGGACTCAAGAACTTCAGCATGAGTATGGAAGGCAGCAGGGGAGGCTAACAATAGAGAGGACAAAGGTACTGAGCTTGTATTTACACTTTTATCCATGCCTTTTATCCATGTGGAAGTAATAGTTGAAATACCTTCACTAACTGGATGAACTCAGCAGAGGAGCTTCATTTCGGGGAAAACTGATGCTTCTGATGAAAAATAGCTTCCCAGAGAAAGTGCTTTATAGGTTAGGGCAGGAAGAAAAAGAGGTTTTGCACAAAGTGATTAGATTTGTTTGGGGTGGTTGGTCCCTAGAAGAATTGAAGTTGATGTTTGGATGGGTGTAGCTTCAGAGTTCTTGCTTTTGAAAGAGCTAATCTCACATCCACAGTTGGCATCAATGGGGAGAGAAGGACAGCTCTGTTCAGCAAGGAGATATTTAAAAAAAAAAAAAAAAAAAAAAGAGTCTAATTTAGACTTAGAAATGGAACCCACTAATGCTGAAATTCTTTGAGATATGGGAAAGACACCAAGCATTTGGGCCACCTGCCTGGTATAAAACCTGCTGTGTGATTCTTGGTTTATGAGCCCAGGTACCCCAGAGAGCGCAGCATAGGGGCAATCATTATGATCCTGGAGTTGTGGATACCATAATCTGTACCATCAGAAGCCCCTCTGAGAGTCAACATGGAGAAAGTATGAGCAGGCAGAATGTTTCCAAGGAAAAGGCAGTCAAGTTTTGTAAGTCACTAGTCTTCTCTTGGAACATGGACAAAATCAACTTTTGCAAACTCTGACTCAACAAGCGTTTTGTCTGTAAAATTCCTGTGAGAGCCTGTTCTACATTTTGGGGCAGCTTCATTCTTCCCATTACCTCTGCTCTAGAGATGGAGCTAGCATCAATTCAGCTGAAAAGCATCAGCCCCTCTTGCAGCACTGCTGGCACAGCTTCCTGTGTCACCTGGCTCTCCCTGATGTACTGCCCAGGACAGTTTATGGGAACTACTGAGCTCATGCTGTGAAGCAGCATTTTAACGCTGGGAACACTGCACTGCAGTGAGAGTCTGTGGCCTTCAAGCTGAAGTGCTGTGCAGAGCACTGCTGCAGAACCTGGCAGGTCACAGCAACAGGCAGCGGGGCACTATGGCTGTGCTGCTGGGCTTTGTGCAGTGACAGCAGAAAGCTGTCCCTGATTTATGGCATGTCCGTGATCCCCAGCAAGTGGCTGGAGCTGTGCCCCTGTTCTGCTGAGTTATGGATGTCCTATCTAGAAGCTGCCTTAACCAGTGACTAGTGATACAGCTGGGCAGTCAGGCGAGCAGGGCTTAGCTGCTGCTCCACAGACTGGCCTTAGAGCTTAATGCCATCATTCCTTGTCTTTCATGATCCTGTGTAGCTGTCATTTAAGCATCTTCTCCTTCCTACACATCACCTACTCACACATATCACTCCTCTCTCTCCCATACCCATCTGTCCCCAAAACATTCCCTCCTGAGCCACACCAGTTCAATGTCCCACACCAGGTACCTCTCTCTCTCTCCCGTCAGTGTGCATGCACCCCACACCTGTGTGTCCCCCTCAGACACCACTCCCTTCCCCTGTCCCCAATGTGAGCAGCCTAGGGAATAGAGTGTAGTGCACAGCATCATGCAGCTAATTACTCGATGCTTGGCACACAAGGGGGATTAACTTGTGCCTCAAAGGGCTATCAGAGAATCCTAATCTTATCTTCCCCTCCTCTTTCCTTTTCCACTGCCATCTGAAGTAATGAACTGGTTATAAATACCTAATTAGCTAATTATTTTCTGGCCTACATGGAACATCTTCAATGAAGGAACTCCCTGAATCTCTGGGGAAGGGACCTTCATGGAGACGAAGAGAGACTACTGCATGAGGTGTGCTCAGGGGTAAAGACAGTATAAGGATGTACAGAAGGATTTCTAGATTCTTGCCATCCCTGGAGAGAAGAGGAAAAGTCATTAGCATCACAGAGAAACAAGTCTATCCTTACCCCTACTTTTTGAGCTGAAGAGTTGTGGGAGAAATAATACCAGAGAAATTGTTGATTAGGTAATTAAAAAAAAATAAATTCTGAAGCCATTTGCACTGGCCAGCTATGTTGTGTTGACAGCATTTCAGGCTGTGCCTGCTACACATATGTGCCAGCCCTCCTGGGGAGAGAGAACAAGTCAAGAGATAAGAGTGTGGTGTCCATGACTGTGCCCTGATAATACTGTCAATGGGAAAATCACTTTGTGCCAGTTTATGTGTGCTGGAGAGATTCATCCCACTGGCCAGGCTGGTCTTAGTCTGTTGATAACAATTCTCACAGGTTCAGCATGTATTTGTTGAACCGGGTTGACTTTCAATATGAACTGAGTATGGGGCTGTTAAACTGCTGTGCTAAGGGACAGTTGTCCTTCTGCAGGGAAGGAAGGATATCAGTCAGCTGATAGTACCAAAAGTCTCATTCCCTTTTATTCTCACTGCTGCAGACAGAGGCCTAGGATTAAGAGATCGTGGAATCACAGCAGCTCTGCTGGCTTCCCGTTAGCAGAGGTTAGGACAAGAAAGTACAACTACCATAAATCTAGCCTGATTTGGGCAGTAACTTATTTCTGACACTCTGCTTTTATTGTCATGTAGCTTTTTATTTTCACATGAGTCTCTTCTCTCTCCCTCTCCTTTTTCTTTTTCTGTCCCATGTTTGCTCCTTCTTTTTCTTTTCTCCCCCTGCAGGCATGCGCATCCTTGTGAACTTGCTCCTGGACACCTTGCCCATGCTGGGGAACGTCCTCCTTCTCTGCTTCTTTGTCTTCTTCATCTTCGGCATCATAGGGGTGCAACTGTGGGCAGGGCTGCTCCGAAATCGCTGTTTCATGGAGGAGAACTTCACAATGTGAGTGCCTGGGAGATCATGTCTTCTTCTAGGGACATTTGTCTTTCTCCTTCCCTGCTGTCTTGTCTTCTGTTGGCTCTCTGTGCATCACTTACTCCAAATGGCTGTAGGGTAATAAAGATACAGCGTGAGGGCAAAGGCAGTTGGTTTAGTGGTTCAAAGATGCCTGGGCTTGTTTGGATTTGGCCAAGGCATGGGTAACAGAGCTGCCTCCCCAGCTGTGCCCAGGGATTCAAGATGCTCCTCCTACTACTCCCAGAAAGAGTTGAAACTCTGAAACACCAGTCATGCCATCTTTCTCCTGAACTCTTCAAAAAATGTGCATCAGAGGAGTCCTTCAGAAAGCTGTAGTGCTACCTGATGCTTTCAGAGCCATCTTTGGCACCTCCAAGATGGAGCTGAATTCACCGTTTGTACAATAGTACATTACATCCAAAGACTTTAAAAGGACATAGGAAATTTTACAAGCTCCAGGGGTAGAATTGCCATTCAGAAGTGCTATGGGGAGGAGATGGACTTTTGGGAGAGATGTCTGATAGCTGGGTTAGTAGAAGTGAAGGCATCTAAAAGTGAAGAATGGCTGCTTGAATAGGGCAAAAAAAAATCCATGGGGAAACATGTCACAGTCCTGGCAGGGAGCCTGTAGCCACACAGGGGGAGATTACAGGTATCTGAGGTTTACTCGGGGGGTGGGGGGAGTGTCAGGGGAAGCCCATAGAGCATGTGCCTCTTTTCTGGAGTCAGTGGGGTGGAAAGGCTCCTGCCTTCTGTAAATTCTCCAACTGTCTTCCTAGACAGCAGAGCACCAGTTCCAGGGCACAGTTTCTTCTGTTGACTTTCTGGCTTTAGCAGATATCAGTCTTTAAAACATCATCTTAAAACCATACACTAATCTCACATGTCCTATCAGTTTAGACTGCTTAAAAAAACCCTAAAGCTGTAGATCAATTTATACTGATTAAACAATTCTGAAGCTTTAGATCATCTCAAATTAGGAGGAAAAAAAAAAAAAAAAAAAGAAAAGCTTAAAAATACAACCTGCAGAACAGCAGTGTGGCTGGGGAGTAGGAACTGCTTAAAGCAGCCATTACTGTATTTATATTATCCTTGGGGGAAAAACAAATGTTTAGGATGATTGTCCTTTATGTAAATCAGGGTAATACAACTTTAATAAGTGTATTAATATCCACACAGAGCTGATATAACCAAGAAGTGAACTGGGGCTACAACTTGCCAAGTGACAGATACTAGAAAATCTTTGGCTGACAATTACTAGAGAATTCTGCAGGCACCCAGTTCATCAGTGATGTGAATGCGTTACAACAGATCTTTCTGATTTAGTCCCGTGTAGTTCAGAACCAGAGATTTGCTTTATTTTTTCATCGACATCTGTCCTTTTCAAACGACACTTAGTGAAAAAGTCTGTGTTCATGCAAAGTGAAAGCTGTGTATTGTAGCACTCTAAGGAATGCATCACATGAAGTTTAACAGAAAAATTAAAATCTCCACCTTTCACTTTCCTGATCATTAGCTCATCTCCAGCTAGACAAGCATAGATGATTTTAATTATTCATGCATTTATAGAAGGTGCTTGAATTATTTGAAAAAAGCATTCAAACTTGTCATGAAACATTGCACCTGTAACACTAACTGCCAAGGAGGAGTCAAAGTTAAGGTTAAGTCAATTTTAACTTTGCATTTCTTGATTTTATTTTTTTTTTAAGGCTTAGATATGCAACCTTAATTCTGCATGAACTGGATTTATTTATTTTTTTTTCAGAAGTACAGAAGGTTCACTGCCAAATTTTGTAAAACATGTCCATCAACGTTTATATACATGAACATGTTGCAGTAAAGACTGTTGAACTTCCTTAATATCACTGCATCTGATATTTAGCTTTGATGCTAATAGGGAGAGTGATAAAAATGCAAATCTTTGCATTCTGGTTTTATTTCATCTCCCTGCGAACTTATTCTGTGATTTGGCTTGGGCTTGTATCATGGGAGGCAAAGCTCTGAAAATTGGGGACTCACCCCGGAAACTTCCAGAAGTTTTCCAGGAGCTCTGTCTTCCCTTCTCTTGAGGCAACAAACCTGGAACCTTTGCCTAGTGTAGTCCCTATGTCAGGATTGGAGCTCCCAGCTCCATTAGTGTTGCTGATGGGAAACTGCCTGTTACAGGAACTTTATAAATATGGGTTTTTTTATTCTTGCAGACAAGGTGATATTGTTCTGCCTCCTTATTACCAACCTGAGGAAGATGATGAGATGCCCTTTATCTGCTCACTGTCAGGAGACAATGGAATTATGGGCTGTCATGAGATACCCCCACTGAAGGAGCGGGGTCATGAATGTTGTTTGGACAAGGATGATTATTATTACTACAATTCCGTCCGACAAGAGTTCAACATCAGTGGCATGTGTGTGAACTGGAACCAGTATTACAATGTGTGCCGTACAGGCAATGCCAACCCACACAAGGGTGCTATCAACTTTGACAACATTGGCTATGCCTGGATTGTGATATTTCAGGTAAGACAGAATTAGCCTCCTAACAAGGCTCAAGCTTCTGAAACACCTCTCCTATGAGGACAGGCTGAAGGAGCTGGGGTTGTTCAACCTGGAGAAGAGAAGGCTCCTGGGTGATCTTATAGCCACCTTCCAGTACCTGAAGGGGGCCTAGAGAAAGGCTGGAGAGGGGCTGTTTATAAGGGCCTGTAGTGAAAGGACGAGGGGTAATGGGTTTAAATTAGAGAAGAGTAGATTTAGACTAGATATTGGGAAGAAGTACTTTATCTTGAGGGTGGTAGAGCAGTGGAATAGGCTCCCCAGGGAGGTGGTTGAGGCACCATCCCTGGAGATATTCAAGGTGAGGTTGGACAAGGCTCTGAACAGCCTGGTCTGGTGGAGGGTGTCCCTGATCCCCACAGAGGGGCTGGACTAGATTACCTTTGGAGGTCCCTTCCGGCCCTAAACATTCTATGATTCTACTTTTGTATTTTCCAGCTCCATCTTTCTGTGTTCCCATGATGGTGTCTGCAGGGTGCAATGCACCTGTAGGGAGAAAAGGGACTTGTAACTGTTCTGGCAAGAAAGACAGAGTGCGCACCATGAGCCATATTCCTGAAGACAGAGCTGTTCCAGGCCCTTGCTGGAACAAGCTACACCCTTCAGGATCACTTGTACCAATTTTCCTTTTGATCCAGATCACTATAGTAAGGGAGGGAAGAGGGAGTGGGGTTTTTTTTGTTGTTGTTTTGTTTTTTAATTCCCAGCACACATTGCAGATGGTAGCTAAAATCCATGTCTTCTTTCTTTTCCACTGGCTGTACACTGTGTCCAGTCCAAGGGGCATAGAAACCTGCTGTGGGTTTTCCCCTGCTGTGATCCAGGGAAATGAACTATTTTAATTAAATGCTCCTGCTGTGGGCTAGCATGATCTCAGAGGCTTTCATAGTATGCCAGTGTCACCAAGCAGTACCGTGCTGATTTCCTGGAATGGAAATTTGGCCTCCTTGAAATGAATTGTTGTTTCTTACCTTCCTTACATTGCAGCAGCACTGACAGTATCTGCTTATATACACTGAGCAGAGAAGTCTGGAAACCCAATTCCCTCCTGTTTCTCTTTTTGTTGTTTGCCTTTGCAGGTGATCACACTGGAAGGGTGGGTAGAGATCATGTACTATGTGATGGATGCCCATTCCTTCTACAATTTTATCTACTTTATCTTGCTGATAATCGTAAGTATGAGTTGATGACTGTCAGTATTGAAAGCTAAGAGCCTACAATAAACAAGTGTTAGGTCAACATAGATAGCAGCGAAGCAAACTGTTTTACTTGGATTTCTTCTAGGAATCTCAGGAGCCCAGCTAGTCGAATTTCTCCAGGAGATAGTGGCAGGATGACATAGTGGTCAGCCAGGTGATTCTATTTCACACAAAGTGTATGCTCAGGATTTATTGCTAGAGATATACATACACTGTTTAGGATAATGCTTTCATACACAAATCTTCCTTCAAAGTAAATCCAAACCAGGAGGCTCAGAAGCACAGAAAACCACTTCTGCATCTACCTTCCAGTTTTGCCTTTTTATATATTGTTTAAGCTCTTGAATCATTCTTGAGCCACTTTTTATGGCTTTTGGCTGTACCTGGATTTCTCAGATTCACATTTTGTCAGGTTTGGGGTCTGTCACACTGAATTACTTCCTCACTGTAAACAAAGAGGAGCTGCTGTTCCAAAAGTGTCAGCAGTTCAACATAAACTGAGTCTGTGAGATCATTTGTGGATGGTGGGGATGGAGAGAAGTGTCTCTGTGATGAGAACTTCTTAATAAGTTTATACACCCTGTGGATTTATACAAGTGAAATTTGAAGGTTGCTAGGCTGGAAGGATGTTTGTTGTCAGTGCCTGGAAAGAGAGGTGAGAAGCTTGGTGCCTTTGCCTCTTCCATTCCTCAAGTATCCTACATGTAAATGCATTTTGTTGGAGGGGGTACCCAGTTTCTGCCAAGGAAGCACTGGGTTTTGTGAAGACTTGCACTTTTCCCACACAGGGACCAAAGTCAAGAGTAGAAGGGAAAGACATAGGATGGATTATGGGAAGTATTAAATCTGTACATGGTCCAATTTAGTTCTAGGTCACTTAGCCAGTAAGGACCTCAGTGTGTATTTCCTACATGGATATGGATGGGATGCTGAATGGACCCAGCTAAGACTCTGCTCTTCATCTATTAATTGCCTTATGTGGCCATACCCTCCTAGAAAGAGGACGTCTAGAAGCAGTCACCCAGTAATAATAATAGACTCATGTGGCACAGTATCTAGTTTAAATTTAAATTGACACGTAGTTACTTGAGAACAAACAAACCTTGATCCAGTCTCTGGGAGAAATTCTGCAGCTTGTACATCTGGGGAGTGACAGAAAAAAAAACCCAACCAAACAAAACTACTGATCCATTCAGGTCAGAGAACTTATGAAAAAGCTGAACCTTCACAGTATCTTTGATTTCTACCTGCCTTCTGGCTTTGTCATCACAACAGAAAGACAAGGAAAGAAAAACAGGGAGATGGCCTACTCACTGTGGACTGAATAATGAGCCAGTAGAGGTGAAATAGGAATCCTGCTTTTACTTTGAGGCTAGAGAGTCCCCCATATCTGATCCAAATGGCAAACTGAGCATCCATTGCTTTATGTGATTTCAGAAAACAATATTTTCCTTAAAGTATGTTCAGATCTTCCACCGTGCAGTAGATATTTAGTACCTACTTGCATCTTCACTTTGAGCAGCAAGGCCAGAATACACATATTTGCACAATATGCAGTTCAGCACAGAATTTACTCCTCATCACAGACACAGTCTCTCCTAGAGCCTAGAAGGACTGTGCAGTCAGTGTGTAACCATTGGGATGGACATGTCTGTCTCCCGAAGGCCAGTTGCAGAAAATGCTACTCACTCCCTACTCCAAACTATGTAAATTCTGTCAGTATATTTTTGGTTTCTAAGCAGGAGCATCCGTCTAGTTCTGGCTCACCTCATGTGTATTCCCAGTGATTCAAACTTTGACTCTGAATTTGCAGGCACTGGAAACTCTCAATTAAATACTTCAACTGAGATTTTACTGTAGAGTGTCATTGACATTTCTAGACACTCCCTTCTCATTTGTAGAAGCCATGTAGGTTTATTGCCATCAAACACAGGAGTACATAAACCTCAACTTACTCTGGGGACTGCTCAGAACAAAGGAGCCGTATGCTAGATATTTCCTTTTCCTTTGGTGGAGTTACACCAATAAAGTATTTAGCCTTTAGCCTTACCTTCTTTACATGTGTAATGCATCTTCTGCAGAACATGGCAACACCAAAGTATTAACTTGTTATCACTTGGCTTCATTTTCTCTCTGAGTCTTCTTATAGAAATAAGAATTCCTTTTCAAGTCTCATGAAGCATGGTCCTTCCAGACTTTATGCTTCCCTCATGGCTGAAAGGCCAGAATTTCTAAGCAGGATTGCTCTGACAGTCATACTTAAGTCCTGACTCATTTGCTTTTCCACACACATCCTAGCCCTGGCTCAGACTTATGCTTCTGGGGCTGGATCTCCACAGTCTCTTCTTTAGAGCTCTATGCTTTCATCCATGACTTCTCCTTCCCTCATAAAGATATAATAGAACACCTACATAAGGGCATTATGTGCTACTGCTCATCTATCAGGATCAGGCTTCATTATCTGGACATATTCCTAGCAAAGTTAGGACTCCTGCATAGATATACTACCTCGAGTGGAATACGCTGGCTGACCTGGCACTTGGAGTTGCCTTGTAGAACAATCCAGTAAAAGCATTTTCTGTTTTCAGCAAATTGCAAATAGCTTCCTCCTCTGCCAGAGATCAGGGAGGTGACATGAAGGAAGGACTATCTTTACCTCCTGGGTCAGTGTTTCATTTGGTCTTCCTGCTTGAGGTCCAGCTATCTCTGTCACCTCTTCAACTACTTGGCCACTGTTGTTACTCCTGGACTAGAGAAAACTCTTCCAAACTCTTAGGCTGACATTTATATTTCAACCCTCAGTGATCTCCTTGAAGTGCTGTGGATTTCAGAAGACAAGCTGGATATTCAGATGTAAGCAGTAAAAATAATTGGCAAGTAAATCAGCATCTTCAGCACCAGTCACATCTTACTAGATATTGCAAAGACCAGGGATCCAACCTCGGGCTGAACAAGGCCAGGATTTGCTTAATCAAGTTACAGCTCAGTTTCAGGGCTGAATGGAACTCCTGTGTTGGGGCTCTGAATGAACAATCTCCTTCTGCCTCTGTCAGATGCTTTGTCTGACTCCGTGTCAAACACTTTGGTCTCCCCACTCAGCTAGTTGAGATGGATCACTTAATTACAAGCCATCTGGGACCCTTCCTGTCCTTCTGTTATATAGGAGGTGGTGTCAAACTCAACAGAGCCTTAGATATTATGGACTTTTCTGTTGTCTTAAGGATTAAACAAGCTCATTTACTTTACATTTGATGTTCCTAGCTAAGAGGCTTAAGGATTGGGGCCAAGTTATCATATCCAATTCTCTCACTCCTCCCCTTTTTAGTCATCTGGTAGATCACAGCAAATGATGCCTGTGAGGACAGGGTTTGGTTATGTGAAACCTGAACCTCCCCTCAGATTCAGCCCCATTGTGACCCTATTGAGGGCATCTTGTTGCTATCAGCTCCTCTACTTGTAGCCTAGAGAGAAGGCATTCTGAGTCTTCATCACTTGTTTGTGGAGTTGTTGGAAGTTGCAAAGTACTGGGCAGTGTCACAATGAATGTTCTAGAAGTGCATGCACAGCTGTTGTCGAGCTCCCAACCCTGGTCAAGCTGAGGGACATAACTGCAATCCCCTGTGAGTGTCATATGGTGCTGAGCGGGAAGAAAGCAAGAGAGCATTGGACAAGAATTTAGATTGGCAGTCATAGTCCCATCAGTGAAAACATGCAAAACGTCATGGACTAGGGAAAACCTTGGGGGAAGGCGCAGGAATGCAAACAAGGGACCATTTTAATTTTCAAGGCCACATACAAACGCTGGAGGAAAAATAGGCTGAATTAGGGGTGGGAGGAGAAGGAAGAGAAGGGTTCAGTGATGAAGGGAAACAGAATTAGAACAGCTTTGAATTGCGCTGAGAGGAGGAGAAGAAAAAAATTAAAAAGCCCTTTAATTTGAGATGGTTTATTGTTGTTATGTTAAATCTGGTTGTGAAGGGCTTCATGTTTCAAAGGCATATTCAGATGCTAGCAGGGACATCTCCCCTTTGAAATACTGGAAGCCACAGCATTGAGCCTCTGTGGACAGAGCTGCTGGGCACCTGTGTGCAAGAGAAAGGGACAACCAAGGGGGAAATCTGGTGTCAGTGGCAAAGGCTGTGCAATGAGGCTGCTTGGACTGATGAAACATCTGGGGTACTTGTTGTAAAAAACCTTCACCTTTCCCATACATCAGAGTTGGGGTCAGCCTATTGCTTCCTTTACTTGCTCTCTCCCCTTTGCTGGAAGGGTTATAAGGGGGAGAACCCTGGGGTGATAATAAGGGCAGGACTAGATCCAGATATATGTTAGAGCTGTTTGTTTGGAAAGGAGAGACAGGGAGGTGAAGCTGGGTGCTGTGTGGGGTTGTACAAGAGTAACATAGATGTGAGGATGTCCCTTAACAGGGATGCACTCTTGTCTAGGGGAAGCAGAAATCTTGAGCTGGTGTTTCCTCTCCTCCCAAGGGCTGCCCCTCAGAGTCCATTTCAGAGCAGTGAAGATGTGTGGTCCTTGCTCAGAGATCAGACTCTGCATTCCATCAATGCTGTATCACCACTTCACAACTCCACAGGGAGTAGGCACCAATCAAGGCATCACAGCTTTTGAGAATGATTTTGAACATGTTTACCAGCCGTGTTACATATTAAATTCTCATCACATTGAAGCTCACGTTTTAACCTAAGTGTAATGGACAGATCTCCTAGTGGAGATTAATCTGTAATTTCATAATACAGAACACTAAGAGTGAGATTTTTACCTCCAGATCTCTCGACACCAAGAAATATTTGCTCTGTTTCACAGATAGGAAAACTCAGACAAAGGAATCTTAAAGGGAACATACAAATATGTAGAACAAACCGGATAGACTTTTGACTTTTATATGGAAAATAGAAGAACTTGGGCATTTTGTTTCTAAGAAATTGGGGAAGTGGTTTGTGGTTATTCTTGTATTTGAAATGCAAAGTCTACCTAGGATGGAGGACAAATAAAATAAGAGCTCATATAATATGTATTGAATAAAAAGAATAGAAAATGAATAAGGAAGGACTGTTTTGCCAGGCTATTCAGTGTCCTTCACAAAAATATTTAGTTTTTGTAAACTGATTTCAAGAGCTCATTCTTTTAGCAAGGTGCCATGATCCTGTATGGAGAATTAAGGTGTAAATGGTAGAAATAAATACAATAAGGACAATGTCCTCCTAGAGTTTAAGACCATAAATGACAGTGTATTATTTTTCCAGTAGTAAAAGAGCAAGCATAGGAGAAAGCAAAACAAACTACCAAATGAGTCCTCTATCTCCCACCTTCTGTCTAACACAAAGGAGCGGGAAAGAAAAAATCCATTTTTCATCAAACCCTTTGCAGGTAACTTCTGAATGACATGCTAATAATGGTCCCAAAGCCTGCAAAAAGAGACAAAAGTAGAGCTTATATTTCCTGAATTTCAGTCCAGTGCTCTAAATTCAGCATGGAAATGATATTGAGTTCTCAAAAACAAGATTAGCCATCCCTGGCCTTCTCTGAAATATCATCTCCATCTGCAGACTGGTTCCTGCTCCTCTGCCTCTGCTCACTTCCCTTATCTCTCCTCTATCCCCTTTTTGCATTTTCTTCCTCTGGCTGACATTGACTGTTCCTCCTTCTCTTTTGCTACTAGGTGGGATCCTTCTTCATGATTAACTTGTGCCTGGTGGTCATTGCCACACAGTTCTCAGAGACCAAGCAGCGGGAGCACCAGCTGATGCAGGAGCAGCGGGCCCGGTACCTCTCCTCCAGCACTGTCGCCAGCTACATGGAGCCAGGAGACTGCTACGAGGAGATCTTCCAATACGTCTGCCACATTGTGCGCAAAGCCAAGCGCCGCACCCTTGGGCTCTACAACAGCATACAGAGCCGGCGCCAGGGCCACGTGGAGCCAAGCAGTGCCAAGCTAAGCACAAACAAGAAAAGCCAGAGGCTCTACAGTAAGGATTGTGTGGGTAAAGCTGGGAATGCCTACAGTGGAAATGTGACAGTAACTGGGAGCATTCCCATGTGCTACCTTGCCAAAGGACCTGTGCCTACAAAGTGCAGGTTTAGAATTGACATTGGCCATCCAGCTTGAAGTCATGGCCAGTGCACCAGACCAGCAAAGTGGGGATGACCAGCAAGAATTGGAATGAAACGGGCATGACCAATAGAGAACATAGGAAACCTGGGTCTAAAACCCAGCTACCATAATGGGATAACACTAAAGGCACTGACTCAGGCCTGTAAAGGGCTCTATGTTTGGTGTAGTAGCAGGATGGTAGCAGTCTGGGATAGGTATTAAGAAGTTATGACAGAGTGGGACTGAGGATTGAGCTGTGTGACACAGCAGATCCCCCAGAGCTCTTCTCCCAAACTGAATTGCTATAGGACCTTGAGAGAGAAGTGAAGAGTGTAGAGTTGTAATAGGGTGTTTCCTGAACCAAGGGAGAAATACTGAAGAAGTCAGTTTAATATGCAAGCGCAACAGACAATATTTTTTTGATGGGAGCGCATATTGTTGTGTATAATTGGACACAAGATACCATTTAAATTTAATTTTTGACCTGAAATGTCACCACAAAAAGCTTATTTATAGAGTTAGTATTAACTGCCTGTTGATTTAGTCTGTAAGTAATGTTCCCACTAACAAGCAAAAAGGCAGATATCTCATCTGGTCTCATATAGTCAGTCTTACATATTCTTTATGTGCTGGAAAAAAAAGTTTCCAAAAGCCTCATGTTCTGTGTCAATGAATTAATTTATTTACTCCCCAGTGTCCATTTGATTTTCCAGGCCCAAATGGAGGAACATCCATTTCACAACAGTGAGTTTTCTCACTGAACCGAGCAGATCCGTTCTGATTCAGAGTGCACAAGTCATAAGGAGGAACTGTTCTTGTGTTACATTTTCTGGCTTCTTGAGATGCTTTGCTACTGTAGCCTCCCTAATTTAGAGATTTCATCTCAGCATGTGGGTTCTCAAACCCCACTTGTAGCTGCCCAGGCCAAAAACAGCCCTCATGATAACTTTTTCCTCAGTTCCCATTTAACACAAGCTTCTGGGTCTCCAGCTGTGATCTCTGCATCAGACAAAACAGTTCTTCCTGTGAGGGACATAAACCCTTTTTGAGCCTAATCACTGGCAGATGAACAGTACCATGTTTTTTGGTGACATGTCCAGTCAGTGTGTAAAGCCCCAGATGGCAATGGCTTTTATTGCTGTCCTTGAGATGATATGCCAGTGTTTAATCATCCTTATAGCTTAAAAGCCCAGTTACCCTGTCTAAAAACCAACAAAACAAACAGATGCCCAGTTGAGATGTTCTTTTCAGAGATTCATCCATTAAGCATGATCATTTCTCTCCCCAGAGCTTTGCCAGCAGCACAACTCTCTTGACTGCCCTCCTCAGGGCTTGGTCCAGCCCATTGCTGTGACAGCAACCTCTGATCCCACCAACTGCCCCCGATGCCATAGCAGGGAGCATGAAGTATCCCGAAGGCTCTCTGTCCTGGATAGCGCTGACTCAGATCAGGAGAATGGAGGAGCCAGTGAGGAGGAAGAAGAGGGCAGCAGAGAGGACCAGGGTGCCTCAGCACTGGAGAAGGAGGAAGTGGAAGAAGGCGGACGGCTAAAGTTTTGCAGTGAAATGTGGCGAGAAGTGAGGGTCAAGCTTCGAGGGATTGTGGACAGCAAGTATTTCAATCGTGGGATCATGATTGCAATCCTAGTGAACACAATCAGCATGGGGATCGAGCACCACGAGCAGGTAAGGCACCTCAGGGCACAGGGTGGGCAGCAGGTACCAGCGAGTCCTGCTTGTGGTTACAGCCTCACTAAGCAATTGTTGCAACCCAGTGGAGGCAGAGATTGAGCAATTTGGACCCCAGGCTGTGGCACAGATGGTCTCAGCATGGCTTTGGAAAAAGCCTCAGAATGTTGTGCGGCCTCTTCTTCCTTATCCCTACACTTAATCACTTTCACTCTGTCATATATTTTCCTCTCAGTTTCTGTCAGTCCTTCTCTTCTCCTATTCCCTGCTCACTTTTATCCCTCTTTTTTTCCTTTTTTAATGTGTCTTATTTTTCCTCCTCCTCTCTTCTTCACCCTCATCTCTTCCATCTTCCTCATCTCTCATTTCTCTCTTCATTAGCTTACTGAATCCTTAGTCTATTTGGTTAATTTAATGTGCCCTCTGGGGATGTCATGGGCACTTCACCAGCATCTCAATTCAAATCCATCAGCTTTCTAGCCTTCCCAGCTTAATTAAGAGATGCCTGAGCACAAGTCTATCTATACAAGAAGGTTGGAAAAAGTGCCACCTCCCATTTCCAGTCATTTTGGGAGCTCAGATGGCTTGAGCCTTTCCTTTGCTGTGACAGCAAGAAGTGATAGATAGGTCAGACACAGAGAGCAGGTGTAAGCACCAGTTTGACTTTCATGTCAATAGTTTGCAGGCAGCTCTAAGTCAGAAATGCACTTGATCCTAATCACCGATTGGTGAGATGGAGAAGGATTGTGTGCCCTCATTTTATAGCTGGAAAAGAGAGACTGTGTCTACTTTGTAATGTGTGAGCCAGCTTCAGAGGGTTTAAGCACAACTGTGACCTTGCATCTGCATTGCTGGCTGATATCCCTGCTGCACTTCACGTACAAGGAGTCCATGCTTTACACGCATGTCTCAAATCTATGCTGCCCATCTGAATGTGACCCTGGTTCACTCTATACATCTGCCCAGATTACAAAAAAGAAGAGATGACTCCACTACTGAGATGCTGACTCCATTAAAGCTTTGGAGCTGAGTTGAAGTCTAGTCTTGAGCACAGTGTCAGGTAGCAAAGAGACAGACAATGAGTCTGGTTCAAGCAAGACACTCAAATTTGCCCTGTGCTGTATCAGGATGGAGATATCTTGAGACCCTGAGTATCTTAAATTCCCTGTTTGAGGCAACACAGTGTTTTAGCCAGTAATTGAAGCCCCAAATATCTGGACCTCACCCACATACAAAGCATTAGACCATTTTTCAAAGCCCAGTAAGTTTCTGAAACAGGCATGGGAAACCTTATTTGGTCCCAGAATGCAAAACTTCACTGGATGCTTCAGTATGAGAAAAATACTGGCATGAGCTCAGGGAAGAGGAGAACGAACAAGAGGTTGGAGGGATTGACTCATGAAACTAGATGAAAAAGAGCCATGTATTTATCACATAGCAGAGAGATGACTAAGGGTTGAAGCCCAGGATGATCTGAAAACTGCCCACTGATGTTTTAAAGAGGTGAACAATAAGCAGGGAGAGCCATTGTTCATTTTGGTTTATTGGAGACAGCGTGAATTAAGAGTTCAGCATAAGAATATCTGAGCTGGAGGCAGAGAACTCACTCTCATGTTCAGGCTATTGTGTGTGCAGATTTAAGCCCTTCTAGGCTGCCTCTGCTGTGTTTGTACAGCCCGCAGCAGAGTGTGAGCTGCCTGCAGCCTTGAGGTTTCTAGTAGCAGGTTATTAATGACACATCCTTCAAGTTATGCTTTCACTTTTTATCCATAAGTAGCTAGGAAAAGCTTATGACCCTGCATGCTGTTTCTACTTTTCTCCATGTCAGCCAAATTGATAACTGAAAAATGTGATGCAGCCTGTTTATTTAAAATGTCTATACTGAATCCTGTTTCCTTGGCACATGAAGATTAAAACAAAAATTATTCAGATCACACCATGAATTCTAGGTCTTTTTTCAGCCAGCAGTTAACTCAAAAGCACATAGGCATTTGCACTTCCTTTTGCTCTCTTTCAGTTTTCTTCAAACCATGCTATCAGTACAGACTGGTGCTTCATTGCCTCCATTTTTCTCTTATCTTTTTCCTGTTGTTTTTCCTCCTCGAAACACTTTTTTTTTTTTTTTTCCACAGAACAATATCCAGAAAAAACCCTCTGCTTGCAGAGATCTGTGATTTGCAGGGTGATGCCATCCTATGTCTTAAGTAGCTTCTGTCGCTTCAGCTACTTGGAGACCTCTCAAGCTTTTATTTTCTAGTGCATGGGAAATCACAACACCAACCACTCTCTGGGGACATATCTGTCTAGGCAAGAGGATGTGTGAAGGTATCACAGGTTTGATCAGTCCTGGGAGCAGCTTATGGCATGTCTGTCAGCTCCTTGCTGCTCCTCTTCTTCCTGGACTACATGTATGTGACCTGGCCTACTGTCTAAAGCACCCACCAACCATCAGATTAAGGGGTGAGAGAAACTGCAGACAGGCTCAAGGTTCAGGCTCAGAAACACAGGAACAGAGTCCATGTGTGAGTCTCTCCTTTGATTCCTGAGCCTTCACCAACAGAAATTAAAACATGAATTAAAATTATCCATTTGTTATAAATTGTGGTTTTAATATTCACAATGTTTTTCTGCCAGGAGGGACAACTCAAACCAATTGACTCGGATTCAAATTACCTTGGAATTTAGCTTTGTTTAGTTTATCTATCCAGTCCCTTTTCCTGTGCTGATGGTGTGGCCGAGGCAGCTTCTCATCTTGTTATACATTTCTTGTGAGGGAGATAAACTCATTTTGGGACAAATGACACTGTTATGAGTCATTTATAATCCTTAAACTTATCACAAGGAATCACCTGTAAATAGATAAGTTTATTCAAATCCATCAGTGTGCATTATACCATGTAATATCCTTAGTATCAGGCCTTGGGATGTTGCTGGGATGCTGCACAAGCCAAAATCCATCATTTAAAGCTTTGTCCTGCTTGAAATAATTTTTGCAGTTCTTCAGATCTGCTTCTACTTGCAAGTGACTATTTTTAAAATTCACTGTAGAAAATCAAGATATTAGATGCTTGTGGATGGACAGAAGGATCCTTTTAAGAGATTTACTTTTTTTAATAGAGAGGATCTGGTGCTGCTCACTTTTCTTCCTTATTCAGCGTGAGGATGAAAGGCTGGTCCCAGATGAATGTCCCAGGCTGCCTTTCTCATACATTTCTTGAATGGCCTGTTGGACTTGAGCTTCTTTGCTATTACAAGCCAATTATACAATTGCTAAAACTTGGTTTATCAGTTTTTACAGTACTCTCTTGTACATCAGCTCAACACTTTATAAGGTCTGTCATGTGTGGATCAAGAGATGATTCCTTGTTTCCTAACTAGACCAGCCCTGTGGATCAGTACCTTCATATCCTTTAGCCTGCCTGATTTCCCCTTATACCAGCATTTATTATATCCACAAGTTCATATTTACAGTTATTGATTCTCTTTTTACTATTTGCTGCTTGTCAGAAACATTCAGCAAATGTCCAAGCCAGCTCATCATACTGACATTTAGTAAATGATGGAACAATCTCCCTGGGGAAGTAGATGAAACCATATTACTTCAGTCTTGTAAAACTAGGGTATAACAAAACATCACATAATCCAGCATTGGTTGTGGAATGGTGTTTAGAGCAAGTCAAAGCTACTTGGTATTTTCCATTACTCTTCTTATTATTATCAAGTGGCTTTTAAATGGTGACTTAAAATGGACAGGCTGTAGAGACCTTTCTGTGGACTATTTCTCTCTCATGGTCTCAGAGGCAGTGATGTGCAGGTATGGTTTGGTAGACCTAGTTTGTATAGAGGACATCACTTACTCCAGTTTCTAGACAGTTGCCAATTTACTCCTGGTTAGGAGAAAATTCTCCTCTAGGGGCTTCATGGTGGTCTGCATATGCTTAACTTTTCCTATAGCACAGGAGAATCTGGCTGCTCTCAGATAATGGACTAATTATATTTTCAGTCTCATCTGAGATAAGGATCCCAATGTTAGTTAGTAAGAAAGTGAAAAGGGGAAAATGCTGAGCAGCTGCCCTCTGTTGCTCCAAGTCTATTTTCTAATGTCTGGGCAGAAGCCCTGAAGTAGACCTAAATCATACAATTCACTCTCAGTATTTGATCTCCACCGGTTTAAGGACTTAGTGCCATGAAGATGTGAATTAGGTAGTTTCATGTGTTTGGAAAGCGATAACTCAGAGTAGGTGAAGCAGACTGGTTAAAATGGTGTCTCTGGGCATGCTCTGTTCCCTGGGATATCTCTCCCCTTTGAGCCACCCTCCTCCCCCCAATACTCAGCTTCCACAGTTCAAGTTTCTCTCCTAGTGTGTTGGGTAAATGAGTCTATCCTGACGTGACAATATGAACAGACTTTTCTTGTGGATAAATTTCTGGTATTACCTGTTTTTTCTTGGACTAAAATAGTCTTGAGCTCAGCCTTCCTTTGTGGACACTTCAGTTTGCAGTTTCTAGATAAACCTGGGTGGCCGGGGAGGAGGAAGCATTGCTGATGGTTTTGATGATAAATGCCTTCATGCTGTCTATGGAAGCCCTGGGAGTTCTCAATTATGAGGTGACACATCCATTATGTTGGGGATCCCAGGTGTTGTTAAGAAGAAAAGGAGAGAACCACTTTTTTCCTGTTCACTGGTCCCCTTCATCAAGTTCATGTTTCCCTGGCCAGAAAGAGTTTCACACACCACCTGTGTTCCTGTCAACAGCCTTTTCCACTGTCATGCTGCCCCAGCTGTGAGGACATCCCTGCAGAGTACACAGCCCCTGGTGGTCCCCACCCTGTAGCCCCAGCTCCCAGCTGATGGCTCTTTGAACTCTGCCAAAATACCCGTATCTCCAGAAATGTCTGCAGTGCAGGATCTTCCTTTAGGCAGTGAATGTGCCTCTCCAGCTGGCTCCTCTCTTTTTCTGTCTTTTTT
Organism: Ceyx melanurus; assembly: GCA_024611195.1. Taxonomy (NCBI): domain Eukaryota; kingdom Metazoa; phylum Chordata; class Aves; order Coraciiformes; family Alcedinidae; genus Ceyx; species Ceyx melanurus. Next base: position 38,017 of record JANHGL010018904.1, on the reverse strand, counting down.
TTTTTTTTTTTTCTCCCCAGGTTCATTCCTGTTGTATTTTTTCCCCCAGACTTTATTTCTTTCCCATTCCCTTAAAAAAAAATTCTCTACTTCTCTACTTTTTTGGGGTTCCACTGAGTTTATTGTACTATTTTTTTTTTCTCCAGCTTTGCTTTTTGATTCCTCTTTCACTGCTTTTCTCTTTGCCCATCTCTCCTTCCTTTCTCTGCCTATTCCTTTCTGCACCACTCTCTAGGAAAGGTGCTTTGCTGGGGCTGATTGATGGCCCATTAGAAAAAGATTAACAGGTGGAGGCTTGACTAGAGAAGCAGATGTCAGGGAGGGAAGGAGAGACAGGGGAACAGGTGACCTTTTCCACAAGCGAGATGCAAGGATGGCTTTTCAAACATCAATTTCTCCCTGTGACAGCACAAGAGAGAATGTGTGGACAGCAGAGAGGAGGATAATCCACCATCATAGCCTGTCGCTTTTTTACATTGCTCATTCTCACTGACATAATCATTTGATTCAGGCTGAAATTGGCATCTCTGTTTAGCATATGGACCTCATGTCCCTGGTGAGTGTCATTACTACCTGGCTTTCTATGAAGTGATCTTCATCTTTCTCTTCCTGTGTGCACTTGCTCGGTATTTTTCTCTCTTTGCTCTTATCTCCCCTCTTCTCCCCCTCGTTTTCAGGAGGGTTTTGTTATTCAAATGTAATTATGGATGGAAATCGAGCTATCTCTCTATGTTTTTTTCTTCATTTTATTTTAAAGAAATAGATTATTTCAATAAAAAGCTGCAATGAGAAGTACAAGAAATTAGCAAAGGGCACGGGAAACCACAGACATGAAGAGCAATTTCCAGTCCATTTGCTTGGGGGCTGAAGCAGCCCCTAGCTTCAAGGGAAGGCTCAGACCCAGAACTGTATTCCTCTCTGAATTCCCTTCCACCAGCTATGTAAGTAACAGACACAGCCAACACAAAGGCTGTCCTTCAGAAAAAGACAAATTTTGCAATCCTCAGGAAGACCCAGTGACTCCCCTTCCTAGTAGGGACTAATACTGAGTTCATGATAAAAATATTGGCTGTGACCTGCAAGGACTCGTGTTTTTCTGCAGTGCCAGGAGTTTTTATCCTCCCTTGCCCTGGCAACAGGCTTTTGAAATTTTCTTGTTACCATCCAGTTACCCTAAAATCATGGAATCATAAAATTGGTTTAGTTGGAAGAGAGAACTTAAAGATAATCAGGTCCAGCTGTTAACCCAGTAGTGCCAGGACATCATCAAACTGTGTCCCTCAGCACCACATCTACACATCTTTTAAAACCCTCCAGGGATGGTGACTCATTTACTTTCCTGGGCAACCTGGTCAAGTGCTAGACAACCTTTCTGGTGAAGAAATTTTTCATAATAACCAATTTAAACCTTCCCTGGCACAACTTGTCGTAGATTCTTTTTTCCTGTTGTGTGATACCTGGGAGACGAGACTGATCCCCACCTCACTGCAACCTCCTTTCAGGTAGAAAGCGATAGAGTGATAAGGTCTCCCCTCAGCCTCCTTTTCTCCAGGCTAAACAACCCCAGTTCCCTCAGCCACTCCTCATAAGGCTTGACTTGTTCTCTAGACCCTTTACCAGTTTCATTGTTTTTCTTTGTACACTTTCCAGCACCTCAATGTCCTTCTTGTAGTGAAGGGCTGAAAAATGAACCCAATATTTGAAATGTGGCCTCACCAGTGCTGAGTGTTTCCCTCCTCCTGCTGGCTACACTTTTTCTGATATGAGCCAGGACATTGTTAGCCACCTTGCCCACCTGGGCACACTGCTGCCTCATATTCAGCTGGCTGTTGACCAACACCTCCAGGTCCTTTTCTGCTCAGTAGAGCAGCTTTCCAGACATTCCTCCCCAGGAGTGTAGCATTGCAGGGGGTTGTGATCCAGGTGCAGCACCTGAGTGGTAGACTTGAAGACATCACTAGCATGCTCTTGCACTCCCTGATACTTCTCATTGTCCTCATCTCCTCCAGGAGTGCCATCACTAAGCAGAGAAGCTCCTCTACCTGGGCACACCTCCCACAGGTATGCTTACTGCTGCTGCCCTGTACCAGTGTAAAAGCTGGGCACAGCCTGTAGCTTGACCCCTGAGTGGCTGTGTGTGTCCACTGCAGCTCCATCTGGGAAGCTTCATCAGTTGTGGGGGGTACAGAGCTGAGAGACGCCGTGGCCTCCTGTGGGATGGAAACCATCACTCCCTGGTCAGAGCTGTGAGAGCTTCCAGTGCACCTTTCTGTTCCATGCTCTGTCTGATGGGCCACGTTCTGTTTGCCTGCTCTGGTCACTGTGTTCCCCAGGAGCTTCTTTTATAGGCATGGTTACTGCAGCCCTGGCAATGTCCAGGCCTCATTAACATTTCCTGTAAGAGCTGCCAGCTCCTGGCAGGTCTCTTCACTCCCCTGGTGTTTCCCTACCACAGGAAAACCTCAAGAAAACTCCTGTATGCAGAGATCTACTGCTCCTCTGTTAGCTGGGCTGGCTCCAAAGCAGCTTCCCTTGGCATTTATGTGACAGTTAAAAGAGTGGCCTGGGGGCCAGGCATAGCTCAGACATGTGAAAGAAGAGGGGAGTCTTCAGTTATGTTTTCAATATGAGCATCCAAACTGTCTGCTACCATGGAGCCTGGGTCAGACACACGTCAAAGACTTGGAGCTGGGGCTCAGTGGTGCAGTAGGTTAAACATCAAATACATAATCTTATCTGAGGTGTCACGTACCTGCAGCAAGGTAAACATGGAAATTTGAGGCAAAGAAGTCCTGAAGAAGTGCGTTGGAGCTGCTGTGCCTTGTCCCTCCACTTGAGAAGGCAACACACCTTTGTCTGGAGCAGGTCCTCACCAGCTGCTGCTTGGAAAGGTGAAGACCAGCAGCATGTTATGGCCATGTGAATAGCCCCGTAGTCTCATGCAGTTTGAAAATCATGGATTGTCTAGCCTGGCCTCAAGATGCAAATCATTATAGTGGGAGGAAGCTTTTCTCTCAGTTTGGGAATATTTTGGACCTTGCCATTGTAGTGGTAATCTCCCTGGGCTAGGTATGTGTGTATCTGAGTATGTGCAAACATGGACATGCTTGTGCAAGTGTTGTGCCTTTTGCATCTGGCCTTGTTTGACACCTCAGCCCTTGATATTTGGCCTAGTGCAGTCCTAGTCCCTGGGTGAGAGCTGCTTTGAGCAGATGAATCTGTCCCAAATTCAGTGTCAGGAATGCCTCAGTTTCACATGGGATGGCAAGATCCTGGCATTCCTCATCAATGACATCAGCACAGCCTTTGTCTCCTGATGAAGCAACATTTCATCATTCATGAGGAAATGATCTAGACCCTTTCCTAACCTTGTCAGAGAAGTTTCCAAGGTTGCACATACTGAAGAAAAAGTAATTAATTCAGAAAACAAAAAGAGGAGTAATTTAATTTGTTCAGACTTGTTCAACTAATGGAGTCATTAGAACACTTTCATATGCACAAACACATTGGTCTTTGCTGGATAAGGTTGTACACAGGGGCTGAAAGATGTGTCAGACATTCAGTAGAAAAAAAATTACTTGAGGCAGAGCCAGACTATTTTTTTTTCCCCTTTCTCCTCTTGCTGTTCATTTTTCTCTTTTCCTCAACTCTCCTCCTCTTCCTGTCCCTTACAGATAGGTGTTAGCAGTGTTCCCCTCCTAGAGGTTGTCATAATTCTTGAGACCACTCTGAGAATAGGGCATGAGAAAAAAAAAATACTGGAAGACCAGAAAATTAATGCATACCAAGGAATTTTGGAAAAAACAAAGAGGAGAAGGGCAAAGAGGTGTAGCAAGGTTTAGGGGAAGTTGGGGAACTGTTTTGCTATCATTCAAATCTTTTTAGCATTTCAGAAAAAAAAATAAAAATGTGTTAGCTATGGAAACCTCAAAGAAAGAAATCCTTGAAAAAAGAGGTTGACCACAGATCAGCCACTTGTGCCCTGCTTCAAAAAATCTGAAGTTCTTTGCACAAAGTAAATAAGCCTTTACCAGGTGGAAGAGGTTATGGAGTGGGGTGTGGGATGCACTTGGTCAGCCTTGTCTATGTGAATGGCTGCAGGGTTTGACTGCCTCTAATAAAAGAGCGTTAGGGACATAGTCTATGATAAGGAAGTAAATGTGTAAAGGAATTGGAGGGCAAGTGGCTTTATCGAGCTACATGCTAATTTCACCCATGGGAGCTTTGCAGCTCCCTATGAAGCCTGTCCCCTGCAAATGGTGGCATTTTATTTCCATTCTGACTCTGAATTTGCTTTCTCTCCAGCCAGAGGAATTGACCAACATCTTGGAGATCAGCAACGTTGTCTTTACAAGCATGTTCGCCCTGGAGATGATCCTGAAACTTGCTGCTTTTGGTCTCTTTGATTACCTCCGCAACCCCTACAACATCTTTGACAGCATCATCGTCATCATCAGGTGACAGGGGCCTTGGGGATCATCTGAAATATATGTTGAAAAGAGTGCCACAGAGCTTGCACATTCTAATGTGCCTTTTCAAAAAGGATTTAGCAACTGTACTAGGAGGAGCTGAGCTGATGCACAAGACCAAGGTCTGGGAGACAAATAAGTCTTTTTTTCCCCAACACTTGGTGACCCTAGGCAAATGATACAGCATTTCCTCCCCTTCTCTCCTCTGTAGAATGGAGGCAATTCCCTGTCCACAACAAATATTAGCTGTGAAATACCTTAAAAATGCACAAATTAAGGATTCTACAAAGGTTTAATTCATGATAGAAGAACTTGTCTTGCTGGAATTTAATGCTGCGATCCTTTCCTCATTCTTGTAACATGCAGTGCCATGTTCATATTCTTAAGTGAGAAATGCAGTTTCCCACACCCAAGTATAAGTCTGTAGTATATAATTCTAATATCTTGCTCAAACAGATTTTCTCTCTGATCCATTTATACTTACTGCTAATGCAGAGGTGAAAACTTGGATTAGCATTGTTATTCCTCTCTCTCTTCTGTCCATCACTTGTCTTTCATTTTGTCCATCATACTCCCTGTGTCTCTCTGGGCCATAGCATCTGGGAGATTATTGGCCAGGCGGATGGGGGTCTCTCCGTGCTGAGGACTTTCCGTCTCCTGCGGGTACTGAAGCTGGTGCGTTTCATGCCTGCGCTACGCCGCCAGCTTGTGGTGCTGATGAAGACTATGGACAATGTAGCCACCTTCTGCATGCTCCTCATGCTCTTCATCTTTATATTCAGGTGAGGAGGCAGTTAATTGCTTCATGGTGTTTTGGAGAGGCACTGCATGGCTCGTGTGGACAGCAGCTTCAGAGCACGATTGCATGGCTCATCTTGCCCATTGCTCTAGGGTCAGGCAGCACTGGAAAACATTTGTTCATAAGGGCTGAGTTTACTGCTGCCCTAAATTGGGTTCAACAGCTGAAGATTTGGCCTGGATGGAGTGGAGAAATACTGCCACCAAATATGGACCTTGAGCATAATGTCCCATCACACAACAGGTAAAGTCTCTTGTTAATCAACACTGGCTGAAGGAATAGTTCAGGCTGGAGGCTAACTCTGTCAGAAGGGCAGCAGGAAGAAACCAAGGAAGTCTATCAATACATCCCATGGATGTAGAGATAGGGAGATGAAGAAAAAATTAAAGCAAACAAGAATGATGGAGAGAGCAGATCTGAAGGACATGTTAGAGAGAATATGTGAGCTCTGAAGCATTACATACAGAAAGAAACGTTTTTTTGGTGAGCTATAGGGGTGCAATACACTGCTACTTCTTCACTGATAGGTCCCCATGGCTGTGTTGTTCTACCCCTCGCTCCTGTGGTGTGATGTTAGATTGTTGGGAGGAAAAGAGAATGACTATGATGAGCTCACTGTGGTACCAGAGATATTTATATCTGACATCATTTCCACTTCTTGTCTCTACAGCATCCTGGGAATGCACATCTTTGGTTGCAAGTTCAGCCTCAGGACAGACACAGGAGATACAGTTCCTGACCGTAAAAATTTTGACTCCCTGCTGTGGGCTATTGTCACTGTTTTCCAGGTGAGCCCGCTTTGCTCTCTACACATAGGCCAGAGCAAAGTGAAGAGGATCAGGACATGCTTTTTCTCATTGTGGAACATTGCACTTGCTCCTGACAGCACAAAAAGATCCAGCATATGATGTTTGGGAGAATGACAACTGAATGTTGTAAAGAAACAACAGGTGTTATCTCTCAGATAGGGGTGTTCCTTTCTTCCTAGGAGATGCTTTGCAAAAGTCACTCCTGTTGTGGTAGCTCCCAAGTTTAACACCATCACCTCAGCACGCTACTGCCCTTCATTGTGTTGGTTTTTTTGCTCACCTGACCTTATCAGGGGAGTACCACAGCTAGACAGTGACAGTGGGCAGTGGGTGTGTAGTTATGGAGAAGAGACCTGATGTGGTCCTAATGTGTATCTTTTCACTGTCGTTTTCTAAGAATCCCCTTTGTGTTCTTCCTTCATGTGTATGTGGCCTCTGCTCCTGGTTGCAGATACTAACTCAGGAGGACTGGAATGTTGTGCTCTATAATGGCATGGCCTCCACATCACCATGGGCATCCCTCTACTTTGTGGCTCTCATGACCTTTGGCAATTACGTGCTCTTCAATCTGCTGGTGGCCATTCTTGTGGAGGGGTTCCAGGCTGAGGTGAGTTGCCACTGAGGCCTCATCAGAAGGAGGAATAAAGATGCTAAAAAGGGGACCTTTGAGGGTACTAAGGTGGGGGACTCCCAAAATATTACACATCTGTATTTTCCCTTGTTAAGTTCAGGATGGGCTTCATTACAAAAAAACCCAACAAAGACAAAAACCAAAACCAACCAACCAAAAAAAACCCAAAACAACAAAAACACATGTCAATATTATTTTTTGAAAGGAAAGAGACAAGTCCTCTGGCAGGGATTTCAGAATTTCCATCCTGCGCAACAGACCCTACTCTACTGAGGTGAGTCCTTTACTCCCCAAAAGCAAGAATGCAGTACATCAGCCATCCCAGGTCACGCAAGACTCTCTTCAGTGATCACACCGATGCCTGGCTGCCACAGAGGATTTTACAGATATTCCAGCAATAAGACAACAGCAAAGGGTCTTTTCTGTTTGAGTTCCTGAATTCTAAATTTGTGTGTTCCAGGGTGATGCCAACCGCTCATATTCAGATGAAGATCAGAGTTCATCAAACATGGAGGAGTTAGAACAGTTCCAAGAGGTCCAGGAAGGCTCAGGTACAATAGCTCAAACAACCTCATTTGCTTATTTTCCATTGCTGTTTAGTGATAAATTTGAAAGCAAACTCTGCATAAGATCCACTCCCATCTCCAAGAACTTAACAGTTTTCATTTTGAACTTCATGCTAGTTTGTGGTGTAAAACATCAGTGTTGGCATTCCGAGAAAAGTGATAGCAAAGGGGAACATTTCTTGAATGACCTAGAGATTGGCAACTAGGAGTGAGAAGCAAGACTGTCTCTGCTTAGCTTCAGGGGCACCATTTCAGGAACATAGTGACCATATTTGGTACCCATATTTGGATAGGGGATGCCAACACATTAAAAAGGACTTGGATAAATCTGCAAGTCTCACCTCACAGCAAGAGGCTAATGAAGATTAGAGAAACCAGATAAGTGACTTGATCACATCGTCTGTAAGTGCTGACCAAGGAGAGATTTCTGATGGTAGATGGCTCTTTAATTGAGCAGAAAAAAAGCATAATGAGATTGTAAAGGTTGGAAGCCGAAGCTTCCAAATTCAGACTAAAAAAAAAAGCCACCATTCTTTAGGAAAGATAATTAACTGTTGGAACAGTCTGACTATGAACTGTTAGGTAACGTCTCCACAATCAAAGTCTTTCTTTGAAGACTGCAAGTTTTTCTACAAGAGGTAGTATACTTCAGACAGGAGTTGGTGTCAGGGAGCTACAAGAATAGCTTGCTCCACAATGGATGGTGAGCCAGGAGCTGAGGGGGAGGAACCACATCAACAAAGACACAGTACTTGTATGGAGTGAGAAGGCAAGTTCTTCTGCCACTAGCCAGGGTCAGTCAATGGTTCAGTCATTGCCAGGCCAGTCCACAGTGATAAGGTCTGTGGTCAATCCAAGAAGTCCAGTGAGCAAGACAAGATCAGGATCAGCAAGGTGCAAGGATAGGCATGAGCTTACTTACAGCATAATCTAGACAAGGATGCACAGGCACAGGTCTGAGGTTAAATGTAGCTCCTACAGCAAAGGGCAGTGTATTAGCAAGGAGCTCCAGTATTGGCTTGTCACAGCTTTTTCCTGCAAGTTATCTGTTTTCACAGCAGTCTGATCCTGGGTTATATGGCTGCACCATATCACAGCTTACCTTGAATGTAGGCAGCCAAACCCCTAAGAAGGCAGATAGGGAGGAGTTTACATAATGAGGATATGTGACCTTCATTATGTAATAGGTTAACAAGAAATCATTGTTTCAGTCCTTTGAGGTGTGAAAGTCCAACATTGTTTAATCTTCACCCATCTTGAGAGGTGATGATACTCATCCATAGCACCTAACATACTCCTCTAAGGTGTCCTGGATCTTCAAGTTCAAGGATCATTCATTTGAAGAGGCCTGGTGTAGTAGGACAGATCTGTTTCTTACAGGTTTCTTACCCTTCTTACCCTTCTTGTTTCTTACCCTTCTTGGGTACAATTGCAAGACTTATAAAGTGACCCTAATACATAGATGGCTGTGTGTCTTTCTGTATTTTAGTGTCTTCCTTGGTGTCTCACCCAAACTGCTTTAAAGAGCCAATAAAGAGCCAATCTTACAGTTGGTGGTGTTTGTTCAGACCTGAAGGTGCAGGTGTCCTCAGCATGCAGAAGCACACTCTCCTCCCCTTTCTGCCCAGGTCTAGCTTCTTGCTCTGACTGTCAGTCTGAGTCTGCCTGACCAGCACACTGATCATCCCTCTGGCCTCAAAGAGAGCTGCCATCAGTTCTGGGGACTGAGGAGAATAGTTCAGTCTTCCCAGCTTGCACTGCTTTTGGCATAACATTCTAAATCAGACTGAATTGATGATGATTGATGCCAACCAGCTAATTTAATATCAGTATTAGATGCTCTTAACATACTAAACAGCTTAGACATTGAAACAGTCCCTGGATAGTGAGGAACCCATGTTCTTTTTGTTTCTTCTGCCTGCATCTTTCCACCCAGATTCCAAGCTCTGTGCAATTCCTGTGACACCTAATGGACACTTGGACCCATCCTTGCCCTCTTCCAATCCAGCAGTGGCTACTGGGGGAGTCACCAACTCTTCATGCAACTCCCTGCAGCCTGACCAGATCCACGTTGCTGTTGGCTCCCGGAAGAGCAGTGTCATGTCCCTGGGGAGAATGACCTATGACCAGCGGTCTTTGGTGAGTGAGTGAAAAGAAATATGTATTGTACTCTCCTTTCAAAGTCCAAGTGCTCTGTTGTCTTTCTGCCATCATCTGGGGATTGCTGTGGAGGATTGCACTGCTGTTGTAGGCTTCTAAGATAAGCATGTTTCCTGTCAGTTCACATTATTTATCTTAATTTCCAGATTATTGATCTATATTTCATAAAATGTGGGATTCAGCTCTTTTAAATCCTTCTGGTGGGAGAGGGGGAACACCAAGGAGACAGTTTCCTTTTAGAGTAAAACACATTAATATGTTTTGTTCCCTCAACCTTTCCTTGTTTTCCTGGAGCATGGTACACAAAATGATACCCTGAGTTAAGGGCATTGGAATATCTGGGTGATGCTGGAACTGCCAAATCCCATAACAGATGGATTTTCTGAAAGCTTTTATTACAGTGAAGATAAAAATCTTGACTTGGAGCTCCCTGTAGCAGGTCCTGCTGCCCTTAGCACTTCTCTAAGCACTGTCCCACATGCATGGCTGTCCAGCAAATGCATCTCAGACTGGTCCACCTTGTAACATCAGCTTCTGGGCAGAGCTTTGGGTGGTGCATCAGAAGCATGAACCTCAAAGGGTTCATGCATCTGTTATTTCCAAACAGGATTGCTGGCAGCCATGCACTACATGGTAAATTGCTGATGTGGTTGGACTACACCATAACCAGCAAGCCTGTTCCTCTTTTCTTCCTTTTACTAAGGCCGTACTCAAAGATGTTTCAGATTATCCATCACTCTGTGCCTTGTATTATCCTTTACCCCAGGGCAACATAAAAAGCTGCCAGTCAGATTTTTGGAGAGTTTTATTCTTTCTCTATGATGGTGTAAGTAATAACACCAGACACCTGGCCTTTGGCTTTATTATTTACCTTCCCCATAAGTGCTTTGCACACAGATGGTGCTATAAAGTAATGACAGACAACACCATTGCTAACTCATTATCAATTTATTGTCAGATTTACAGAGATTACTGCTAAATTCCTACCATACAACTTCCTCAACAGCTGAAAAATGACAGCCTCCTGGCTTAGGGGTCCAGGGACAAGTCTGTGCTCTGAAATAAGATCTCATGCTTCCTCCTTATGCCAGAAATCGCTAAGTTCCCAACATGCTCTCTTACAGTCCAGCTCCCGCAGTTCCCACTACAGTGCCTGGGGACGCAACGGAGCCTGGGGGAGCCGTCGCTCCAGCTGGAACAGCCTGGCCCGGGGACACAGCCTGAAGCACAAACCTCCCTCTGCTGAGCATGAATCCCTCCTGTCTGGGGAAAGGCACAGGGCAGCAGATGGGGACAGGACAGGAAGGGTGTTTCATCACCGCCGGACACTCTCCCTGGACAACAAAGGCTCCTGTGACCTGTTGGAGTTAGCCTCTGTTCCATCTGGCCACCGAGTGACCTGTAAGCTGGGAGCAACATCTGGGGCCACTGAGCATCAAGACTGCAATGGCAAAATGCCCAGTATTGCCAAGGAGATCTTCCCAAAGATGAACAACCGCAAGGAACGGGGAGAGGATGATGAAGAGATAGATTATGTGAGTACCTGGTGATGGAAACCTAGGGTTACAGTGCAGTGCTGTTGAGAAACCCCAAATCCATCTTCAAGTTTCAGTCTCCCTGACATGTGGATGAAAGATCTTGCAGAGGTGCTTTAATTACAGCTGGAGGACAGCACAGAACATAGGTGGGAGCTTCTAGACAAGGTTTAACCACATTGTCAGGCTGCCTGCAAGGAAGCTGTACAGGTAGATGGTGGGAGGAAGGGAGATGCAAATCATGTGTATGGTCATTCAGAGGCTGTTATTTCAGAGCAATGCAGCTAGTGATTTCTACAGGCTAGGAAAGGTCAGGCTGTGTGAACAATAAGAGCTTTGCATGAGGAACTTCAGCAGATCAGAGTAGGAAATGCAAGAGGCAAAGCAAATGAGTTTTGTGGTGCCATGCTGGGAGACTGCAATGACCAATCTGTGAGCAGATCAAAGGATGGAAAAAGTAGAGGGAGGGTTGTTAGAAATTTGAATATGCTCTGTATGAAATTAACTCACTTTCAAGCTCAGGTTCCAACAGGCCTTCCTGTCCTGTTCTCTCATTTAGCTGAGGTAGTGAGAAAACAGTGTCCTCATGTACAGAGCCACTCCAACAGCTTTGAGAGAAGCTCTTGCTCTACAAAGGACATCAACAGTACTATTTGTAATGATCTGGGAAGGACCAGATACTAAGAGGAAAACAAGTGCTAGCAAAGCAGCTTCTACCTCCTTTCCAGTGGCTTGCCGCTCTTTGAGACCATTTTCTCGCTTAGGGCCTCAAAGAAAGGCAGGTAGTCCACCTGTTAGATTGTAGGTGGTGATGTTTTGGGGTCAGATGTGAATGGAAGAGTGCCTCTCTCAGGCAAATGGGAAGTTAACCAACGGCACTTGCTTCTGCTGCATCCCTCCAGAGCCTGTGCTTTCGCATCCGGAAGATGATGGAAGTCTATAAGCCAGACTGGTGTGAGTTACGGGAAGACTGGTCCATATATCTCTTCTCTCCACAAAACAGGTTTGTGCAGTATTAGCTGTAAGAGGGTTGAGAAGATGGGGCAGGTTCTGTTGTTGTGCTGACCACATTCCCTGAGCTGCATGTTAGGCTGCAACTTTAACCAGATGGGAACATGTTAAGTTTCCTCCATCTCCCCTTCTACAGCCAAACAACATTTCTCTTTCTTGATTCTAGAGATGAAAGGAAGGATGAGAATCCTAAATAGCTATTGTGATTTTCCGTCCCTTTGGAGCATCCCATTTTTCTTTTGTGTAATCATAAATATTTATAGCAAAGCAAGGCAGGGAATACAAACATTAACCCAAAAAGGAGAATGTATTATTAACAACTCTATAATGCTGACATTTCCTCCCTTGGTACTAGAACAGTCTCTCAATTTCATTTTCAGTCCCAGTATCAACTTAAAAGCCATCATATCACATTTTTTAGGGCAAAGTTAGAATTTTTCTTGCCTGAAAACTAAAAAAAAAAAGCATAAATTCTTCCTGCTAAAGGCATCCACACCAAAAGAAAATGTCTACGTACCCCAGCTAACAGTATTCTCATTCAGGTGCATCACCCCTTGAAAAAAAGGGGGTTTTGTTATAGGTCATAAAGGAGAGTTCTTTGCTCTGTGTGGCACCTATGCTAACATGCACAGTGTCTTTTAGAGCAGGCAGAAGTGTAGTCCCCATGATAACTTACCTACCTCTCCTCAGCTGTCAGCATGTGGTCTGTTTGCTTTAGAGTGGTACAAAGTTTGAGTTTGGGAGGAAAACTGAAACTTGGCCTCTTATCTACAGGGCAAGGGAGGAGTACAGAGCCATAGGACAGTGAATGAAATTTCATCTCCTTGCTCTTGCCCTTGCTGCGCTCCAGGATCCCTGTATGACCATGGGCCACACTGGGGTATTGCCACAGTGAGGGACATCAACAGTGATAAGAAATCTGTTACATCATAACTCAGTTTTGGCCAGACCTCTCAAATCTCTGTCCTCATAGCTCCTAACTTGCTCTGCCCAAGGCACAGGTGCCTACTGGAACTCTCTTGCAGGTTTCGTCTCCTCTGCCAAACCATCATTGCTCACAAGCTCTTTGACTATGTTGTGCTGGCCTTCATCTTCCTGAACTGCATCACCATTGCCCTGGAGAGACCGCAGATTGAACACAGAAGCACGGTGAGCACCATTTCCTCCCACCTCCTTTTTAGCACATCTGACAGAAGTTCATAAGTAAGAGTTCCTGGCACTAATGTGACCTCTGGAAGAACTTTGGTATTAAACACCAACTCCCACTCATCTACTCCTATACCCTAATTCATTTTGTTTGTTCTTTTCCTGCAGGATATTATAATGGGGCAGCCTATAATACAGTAATCCTAGTTCCTCTGGGAAAGTAAGAGAACCCCCCAGACACCTGCAGTTAAGAGATAACTGCCAAAAGGGACATGGAGTAGGAACTAAAAGACAGATGTAACTTCCATTCTGTAGGAATGTCATGACACCATTCATGTACATTGCTTTTGAGCTACTTTGGAGATGGCTCAAGCTGGTGGGTGAAATGACCTTTTCTTCATGTCTACCTTAGCTAGCCCTCAGACTCTCATGCACTTACAATCCTGTGGTCAACACTCAGCAGCCCTTTTGGTAGGAGTTCCAAGTCAGCACAGCAGGTCAGCACCAAGCAGCATTGGCAGAATGGGGCAGAGAACACCTAGAAACCGGATTTGCAGGAGGCATTGCAAATCCCATCCACTGTGCTCTTGTAATGCTGCGTAGGATCCTGTCCCAGCTGTGGCACAGGGCTGAGGCAAAGTGCATGATCTAAAAGTTGCCCAACACTGACTTTTGATAAGGGGCACCTCTTTTATTTCCCCAACTTTCAGAGGCTTCACAGGAAAACAAAAGACAACACATTTTTCAGAAGGACCAGGCAGAGTAACAAAAAGATAAAATGTTTTTAAGGCCTTTCTGTTTGTTTGTTGTTTTTTTTTTCTAGGAGAGAATCTTTCTCACTGTGTCCAACTACATTTTCACAGCAATTTTTGTAGCTGAGATGACATTAAAGGTAAGTTACTGGAAATTAACAGCTCAGAGACTTTTCACAGTGTCAGGAACAAAATGGTTCACGTTTACTCAGCACCCTTCTAAAATCTCTCCCTCTTTATGGTGTGCCAGTCCTTCCCCCTACCTCAGTAAAGGCAGATCACTTCTTGTCGCTTGAGTCTATTATCAGGCATGGAGGCAATGGTTATCTAGGCTTTAAATCCAAGGGATCTTAGTATCTGGGAGAAATAGCTGGCCTTCAGGCATGGATTTCCTAATGATGCCAAATATCCATTCTCTTTCTTCTGGAGCAAGAATGGAGGAAATAACAACAATATTAACAACATACTTTAGTTGATGTAATTACTCAAGAGGTGTCCTAAGTATTTTGCAACAACAGGGAAATCTCCTGCAATTGAGAAAGAGTCCTAGAACTGTGTGCCTGAAGTGAAACCCCTAAAATTCATACCTGAATTATGGCCATGATTTGCAGGGTGTTCATCTCTACCCAAGGGCAGCAATTTCTATAGTACTGTTAGTTTCGAGAACTGCTGAGAATTGAACCATGCCCTTAAGATCAAGGGATGGGTTTGGGCACCTGATTTTACCTCCCTGGTGATCTCTGGGATGGGAGGTTTGCCACAGGTATGTGGTATGGCAGGGAATAGTTTCCTGTGTATTCCCTACAATGTCCTGTTGCTCAGGAAGGCAGAGGAAAGGTGAGACATTATCATGGCTTTGTTATTTCTGGAGTTGTGCACCACACCATCACTTTCCCAAAAAATATTTTCCTTCATACCCTTACAGATGAAAGAAAAAGATAATGAGATGACACTTCAGTGTCTTGTGGAATTGATAACTATTCCCATCCTTCTACTTTCTCTACAACTTCCCTCTACCAGACAACATGTAGAAGATCCATTTAATCATTTCTCCTCTCCCCTCTCTTGCAGGTGGTCTCTCTAGGCCTGTATTTTGGGGATCAAGCTTATCTACGCAGCAGCTGGAATGTCTTGGATGGCTTCTTGGTCTTTGTGTCTCTCATTGACATTGTGGTTTCAGTGGCCTCTGCTGGTGGTGCCAAAATCCTGGGAGTGCTGCGAGTCCTCCGGCTGCTGCGCACCTTACGTCCCCTCCGGTCAGAGCCTGGCTGAGCCCTGCTCGGCCCCCTCTTTCCACCCCCCACCCCCTCATAGGGTCTCAGAGTCAGATCCTGCTGTCCCAGGCAAAACATCATCTTTGGCAAGTCACAAGCCACAGGGAGGTTCCCCTTAACCATATGGCTATGGCCCTGGAAGTACTTATCAATCAACCCATGGGACAGAAAAGGCTTTTTGGTCACAGGAGAGTGATCCCCACTGATGGATCACTACACAGGGAGAGTGGGGCTCCTCTGCTGAAAATGTTTAGCTTAGTCCAAACATCCCTGCCCTGTTCCTCTGTCATCCCTCCACTTCCCTTCCAGAGTCATCAGCCGAGCCCCTGGCCTGAAACTGGTGGTAGAGACACTCATTTCTTCTCTCAAGCCCATAGGAAACATTGTCCTCATCTGCTGTGCTTTCTTCATCATCTTTGGCATCCTGGGTGTGCAGGTAGGTTGTCACTACCCATCAAATAGATCACATGCTCCCATCCCTACCATGGGCATCTTTACATCCAGGTGCTACAACAAGCACAGTTAACCAAGAAGAGCAGGAGGGACAGACAAGTGAGGACATCTTCTGAACCTGTCCTCTTCTATGAGCTGTCTGTCACCATAACTTCCCTGCAGCCTTTGTCAAGGACAGACAGGTGCTCAGCAAGTACAGGCATTTCTGGGTGCATGAGACAGGAGCTAACAGTCACACCTGTCAGGAGCTGGGTCAGGGGTTGGGTCAGAATTATAGGGAGAGCCCAGGCATGGCACAGCACAGGAGTCACTGGGCATGTCCACGTTACACCAAAAGGACAAGCAGCTCAGCACTTGCTTGCACAAACTCTGCCTCCAGTCAGCTCTGTTTCTCCCTCTTGCTCTAAGCCCTAAATCCACCCACAACCTTCTTTTATTTTTTAATTTAATCCTCTTTATTTTTGGCTGTTGCATTGCAGAGAAGCAAGGGCGTGGGTGTTACTTCCATCTCAGGGAATGTGCTATACTTAGTCTGCTCTGATGCATCTGTACAAATGCACAATCCAGTACTTTCCATATGGGGAAAGAAGCCCTGGGCAGAAGAACTACAGCAGTGCAGTGTAGCTTTATGAGAGAAAAATAAATAAATAAAAAATCTGAGAAATGGGATTTTTTTAATTCTTTATCCTCAGATGAGATCTTCTTCTCCCATCAGCTCTCTCAGAAACTGGGAAGGAGGGAGGAGAGATTATTCTTGGGAATTGAAGAGAAGATTTTTTTCCCTTTTTGGCCAGTGGCTCTAATTGCACCCAGAAAGGTTGCCCTAAAGGCTCGGACAGTAACGTCTCACAGTCACTGCTGACCTGGGGCAATGGAGGAGGCTGAAAAGCCAGCTGTGGGTTTACAAAGGTCACCCTGGCTCCTTATCAGTGTTAGAGCCTATGACCTACATCACATTGGTGTTCCTTACTACATGTCATGTTTCACCTGGCTTGCAGCCCTGCAGGCCACCTGTCATCTCAGGAGCTTCTGCACATCCCAGGGAGCATGGGGAACCCTGTGGGGAAAGGGGCTGATGGGGTTACTCCCTTCCTGCAGCTCTTCAAGGGCAAGTTCTACCACTGCCTGGGAGTCGACATCAGGAACATCACCAACCGGTCTGACTGTGTGGCTGCCAACTACAAATGGGTGCACCACAAATATAACTTCGACAACCTGGGACAGGTGAGTGTGCCCACAGGCCCTGCCTCTGATGGGAAGCTAGCAGAGAGTTTGTGACCTCCTGTATGTACCCTCCCTGGGGCACAGATACAGTACCTGGAAAGCCTGGTCCCTGGACCAGGAGAGGTGATTTGACATGGGTATCTATGCAGAACCTGTGTCACTACTGGGTTGGTATTAGGATGATGCTTACAGGTTGCAGGGGAAGGAAAACACTGGCAGCAAAGAGCCTGATTTACTTTTTTCTCCTGCTGCACAGCACGAGTTCTTCACGACCTCTCTCCTCTGGTGGCTCTGGCTGCACATGTCTTCCTGTTCCCCCCCTCCTTCTCCACCGGGGAAGGAGCAGATTTTGATGTGTGCAGAGACACAGGCAGGAAGAGTATTTCAGTGTTGTTTGTGTTAGAGCGTAAACCCGCATTTTTTTTTTTCCCGGCCTGCCAGATGCACCTGCTCCACATCTGCTTTGCTTTGTATGTTGCAGGCTCTGATGTCCCTCTTTGTTCTGGCTTCCAAGGATGGCTGGGTCAATATTATGTATAATGGGCTAGATGCTGTGGCTGTTGACCAGCAGGTATGAAGACTTCCTTGTGAAAGGACCTTTCTCACTCTCCTCAGGCTAGTAAGGCAGAAGCTTGATTTAACCTCCTGCTTCAGACATCTCCCTCAAACCAAAAGTCCCGTCCAGAACACTTCTTAATTCTTTGCTCATCTATTTGCAAAGGGTCAGTGTCATACTTGGTTCATTCATGAAGGTGCAGCCATGACTGTGCAGTGGGAGTATGTAATAATTATCACCCTCTACTCGGTTTGGATCTCCCAGTGGGATATTATCTATTTGTAATGACAGCAACAATGCCATGTGTCTTTCTCAGCAGGCTGGCTCCCTCCTGGTGCACAGATGGTTATTTTAATACCCCGTAAAGCAAGGACTGTTGGGCTGCTGCCCACTGCATCCCTGTTCCTCTACTGCAACCCCATTCCTCTTCTAAGGCAATGACCTTGACAGTGTCCAGTGTAGGCACCTGCCAATACCATAGGCTTGAACTTTAGGAATGATGCTTCATTTTACTTCTGAACCTCAGCACCACTGTTGGCTTTGTAGGCTTTTCGTCAGAAGACTGTCATGCCAAAATCAGGGCTTCCTTTCTCTCCAAGCCTGAATGCTATTTCTATTGTTATCTCATTGCCATTTTGGTGGTATATGGATGTGGTCTATGCTTTCCCTCGAGCCAAAGATGTTCCCAGTGCCTAGACCACACATTTTATCACATATTGGTATTGTACTTGACCTGTGGCAGGAGTTGTGCATGAATTGTGGGCAGCTCTGCACAGACAAGTCCTTGGCCTTTGACTTCCACCCATTCCATCAATTGCCAGCTGATGCCAATATCCAATCAGCCAATCACAAACTGCCTTGCTGGTAGCTCCAGCTCTTCCCAGCCCAATCCCCTGATTTCCATACTCCTCCCCACCTCCTCAGCAGCCAATCACCTTTGCAGATCCCACCTCTATAATTTCCATACCACTCCACTTCCAACAGATTGTTCTTCCCCCTCCTCCAGCCAGTGACCAACAACAACCCCTGGATGCTTCTCTACTTCATCTCCTTCCTCCTCATTGTCAGCTTCTTTGTGCTTAATATGTTCGTGGGAGTCGTGGTGGAGAACTTCCACAAGTGCCGGCAGCACCAGGAGGCTGAGGAGGCACGCCGGCGGGAGGAGAAACGCTTGCGCCGCCTGGAGAAGAAACGAAGGAGTAAGGCACAGCCTAAGTGTTGAGTTGGTTCGTAGGCCAAGGTTTTCTGAGAAAAACCTTCTCTTCTTTTTCTTTCCCAATGGACCAGTCTCTGAAACGCATCGTTTATGCTCTCAACCTTCCTCCCGTTGCCGCTGCTGTGTTGCTTCCTCACAGGGGCGGCCTGTGGAAGAGGGTGGCTGATGAGGTCTAGTGGGGTGCTGGGGAACCCACCAGGGTTTTAGCACCCTGCCCCTTGGGAGATAATGCATACCAAAAACTCCACTGTGCACATGCTGGTTGTGACAGGATGTGCAGTAATCCTCCTGGGCTTGGGATTGTCCCACCTGGGCTTCCTGCAACCCAGATGGTGTTTATGGAAAGACCTGGACAGATTATCCTTTGTGTTTAAATATGAATTGAAAGAAGAGGGAGAGGGGGAAAAAAAAAGAAGACCTTTGTGTTTTGTTCCTGGCTCTTTTGATCAATGTCTGTGTCACTCCTTGGGGTCCCAGACCCTTTGGGATAAAGCAAGCTCTCTTCCTGGTGTTTCCATCCTCTTCTGTATTACCTTTAAACAAAAACTGAAAAAGCATGTATGCTCCTGAAAATCATCTGTACTGCTCCAGACTGATGGTTTTCTTCTATTCACAGCCTGTGGGCATGCTTTCCCTTCCTCTGCTCCAGTTTTTCCCCTCTCTTCTGTGACACCCCGGGGCCTCTCCTGAAACCATCTGCTCCCTTTTACCATTTGTGATCTTAATTTGTTGAGGCATGAAATGCTGATTTAGCACCATCCCCCAAAACATAGATTTTATTTCTAGAATTCTTTCCCTTGTCTTTATTTTTTTCTAGTTATTTTTCCCCAATTTTACTTCCCTCTTTTTAGCTTTTTTTTTTCCTTCTTCATATGTCCTCTTTTACCTATCCTTTTCTGTTCTTTCTTTCTCCCATCTTCATTCCCTTTTCTTTCAACACCTGTCACCACTCTTATGCCTGCTCCCTCCTCTTTTTCACCCATTTCTCTCTTCCTTCCAATTTCTTCCTAACTCTGTCCATCTCCCTCTTTCCACTGAAGAGGCGCAGCGTTTGCCGTACTATGCTACCTACTGCCCCATACGCCTCCTTATTCATTCGGTCTGCACCAGCCACTATCTGGACATCTTCATCACTTTCATCATCTGCCTCAACGTGGTCACTATGTCCTTGGAGCACTACAACCAACCTGTGGTGAGTGAGATCATGGAGATAAGCCTTGCCTCTAGTCATTGTTATTTTGCTCTTTGATGACCACTGCCCTATAGGATAGGTAGGACACTTGAATGTCTCTAAAATACTGTTCATATGCTACAAGAGTCAATCTAGTAGGAAAAGTTATGTGAAGAGTTTCAGATGTGGCAAAAAAAATGGGCCCTACTCAGACACTTGTTATCCCTTAAAATAGAGAGAAAGCATCTAAGCAAGATTCAGGCCCCTACAAAGCATGGTACAATTAAGTCTCTGTACTTTATATTATTTATATTATTGTGAGTCACCCCAATTCAGCTGCCTGATCTGCTTTGTATACTCCTCTGGGTATTAACTGGAGAAGTGGTGGAAGAAGCAGTGTCCTGGGAGCTCCAGGTTTTGCTTCAGATATTGAAATGTCATTCTAATTCCCCTGACTTATTGCCTGACTTATGACCTGAGTCCTCCCTCAGGACTGGAGTGGCTGGTTGTATGTTATTGGGTGGGATATCTTTTTTGACCCACCTATTTTTCCATAAGAAAAGCTCCAGGGCCAAGGTGCTCAGCAGAGCCTTTCTCAGCTGAAAGGAGTGATTCCCAGTAAAGGTCCTTAAAGGCAAAATGTATTTTATACTTTGTGGAAGACCATGTAATTTTCAATGTTCCTAGCAAAACTCTAGATGCCTTTGATGGGGAAAAAAAAAAAAAAAGTATGCAGCGTAAAGAGGTTTTCTGCCTCCAAATGTAGATAAATCATTCATCATGACATCTGCCTGGTGGCATTTCAGTTTTCTTTTCAAGAGACCCTTGGTTTGAGTGACAGCTCTGGTGTCTGAGCAGATGCTGTCCAAGATAGCTCAGGTTTTGATCAGGAACTGAATCCTTCTGTCCTCATTCAAATCCACTCCCAGGCTTCTCTGTTTCTTTACTAAATCCCCAGCTTCAATCTTGCCCTTGATGGTGCCCAGTTTTAATCCGCTGGAACTCTCAACCTTTATCTGTTATCATCTTCATGTCAAACATTTGTTCTTCTTCCTTACTTCTTAGCAACTTGCCCTGGAATGCAGGTCCAGCTGTGCCAGCCTGCTATCAGGCTTTGCTAAAGAATCTTACCAAAGCAAACCATTTCGGTATTAAATGCTACCAAATGCTACTCACTGCTCACACTGGTCCTTGCTGATGAAAGAGGGGACATCACACAAAAGAACCAGAAGCCCAGCTAAGAGATATGATGTGCCTGCCCCAGACTAAGGCACAGAGGAATTTCCTTCCATCATAGATGACACATATCCACAGCTGTAGTAACCTTCATGCATCACTCCTGCTTGATAGCTATGCCAATGTCATTAGCATGATGGCATCCAGGTGGCATGAGCTACTGGCAGAAGAGGAGGGTGATAATACTTGGTGGGTTTTCCTTGCAATAACCTCCCTCTTCCCATTACACTGAACAGTACAGGAGAAAGAAGCAATAACCAATCCTAAAAACAAGATGGTGCAGAGGTGCCAGCTGTTGGTTGCCTTTAGTATGTAGCCTTCACATTCAAGTAGGTAGAAGGAATAGGGCAGCTTTCCCACCTCCCGTTGAATTCCTGGCACCCAGGGTAGCTCCCCCACAGGTTATGTGCTTGATGTTGATTTTGCTTCCATTTTTTACCCTCTTTACTGGCAGTCCCTGGAGACCGCACTTAAGTACTGCAACTACCTTTTCACCACTGTCTTTGTGCTGGAGGCAGTCCTCAAGCTGGTGGCGTTCGGTCTGCGGCGATTCTTCAAAGACAGGTGAACCAGAGAGTTATGTCAACCATGGCTGTGGGACAATGGGTTTGGGGGTGGAGGTTTTGAGGATGAGTCCATATCTGGAGTGTGAGATGGTAGTGGACTGCCCTGACTGCCTCCCAGTTCTGCACAGCACGGACCCAGCCTCAGCCTGCATGAGCTGTAATGCTTAGGCAATAGGAAGAGTTGTCCAAAAATTGCCTCTTGGTTAGCATTTACTGGTTAGGCTAGAAAGCAAAGTAGGTGGAGTTAGAGCCATTATTTTCTTGCCCTTGAGGCAAACTGAGAGCATGCTGAAGCAGAATGTATATAACGAAGCTGGTCTGAGATACTAAGGCTGTAAAAAGCTGAGCCCATTAGTCAAAGCATAGCACCATAGTAACACAGCTCCATGCTTTCAGATCAGGCTGGCTTGCCTCTGGCTGCACAGGGTGTGTGCAGAGTGAATCTCTGTTTGCCTGCAAAAGCCCATATAGTCTGACTCACAGTGGGGCCTTGAACTCATACATAAAGAAATATTTAGGTTGAAGTGGAGGCAATTGACTTTCTTTTTCAGGGAAATGGAAAAACTCCATCTTCCTTAACTGTCCCCAATTTTTCTTCTTAAGGTGGAACCAGCTAGACCTGGCCATTGTGCTGCTCTCTGTCATGGGCATCACCTTGGAAGAGATTGAAATCAATGCTGCTCTCCCAATTAACCCCACAATCATCCGGATCATGAGAGTGCTGCGTATTGCCCGAGGTGAGAGAGAAACTGTCCAGAAGCAGAGGTGTAGGTGGCTGTGGAGTGAGACTTGGTCCCATGACTTATTGACTGTAGAGTCATAGGCTGGCCTCTCTCCCTAGTCCTGGGAGAGAGGCTAGGGATGTGACAAAGAACATCTTAGGGGCTAAGGCTTCCTTGCTTCCTTTAGCCAGGCTGTTAGATGCAGTGGTTTTAACAGAAGGGTGAGTAGCTCATGTGAGATCTGAACTTTTCCTGTTACTCTTTTATGAGGCAAGTATGACAGTGGTGTTTGGAGAAGAGGCCAGGAAGCATGTTGAAGTGTGCACAGGGAGTGTACTGAGTCTTCCTGGTGGTGGCCATAGTGTGCTAAACTACTTTAATCTGGAGGAAGAAAAAGTGATGGAATGAAAACATCAGAGCAAATTGAGAATTGTGACACATGTTACTGGAAGAAAAAGGGCTCTTGGCCAGACTGTTTGGGTGAAGCAGAAACCCAATAGGCATGGTTGGTAGAAACAGAGTATGTAATAATAAGGAGATGGACTGGAGAAGAAGGAACCACTGGGGTAATACAGTCAAAAGAAGTGGTAAAAAGGAAAAGGGGGACAAAGGGGCAATCCACTTTTTCTAGGTCAAGAGAAAATAGGATAACTGTCTTGTGCTACTGCCATTAGTAAGTCACTAAGGATGGACCTTCTGAGCGCAGTCTGAGTGACACTTCTCTTGTGCTTGTTGTGGCAGTCCTGAAGCTACTGAAGATGGCCACAGGAATGCGAGCACTGCTGGATACAGTTGTTCAAGCCCTGCCACAGGTAAAACATAGCAGTTTCCACAAAGACTCTTCTGCACTTCTTTTCCACAGGGTTGATTCTTGTGAAGTCTCAGAGATTGTGTCTACTGTGTTCTGCAGGCAACTGCCTGAAGGTGATGTCCAAGTTTTTGTGTCATTCATGAGGGTACAACTCTCTTTGGATAGATGTTGTCCAGGTTAGCATGTTACTCATGGAGGTACAGTTCACCATATATCTCTCTTCTCCAGTGGATTGAGATGAGGCTTGACTTCTGGATAAGGGCAGATTTCTTCCCATCACATCTAGCTAGTATCTAATGGCTTGTGGCTAGTCCCCAGGTCCTAGCTTCCCTCTCCATAAGAAGGGAAGAGTGACTGGCAGCTATTTCACGAGGAAAGGAGGTCTTTGCCTCTCTCACCCTTCCCCACATGTGCCCCCTTCCCCACCCCCTCCTTCATACACATTGAGGTCACTTTTCTCAGCCAGTGCCCCCTCCCCCCTTCTTTTTTTTTTCTTTCTTTCTCTTCCCAGATCCCTTTGTGTTTCTGAACTTCTCATGTATGAGAAGCAGTGACGCGCTCTGTTGTGGCTCTCGCAGCCGGCAGTTAAGTGTCTACTGCAAGACAGCCAGACAGAAGGATTTCATGAGCTGTAAGCGGCAGCTGTTCCTAAATGAGATGCTGACATGGTGCTTTACACAAAGCATCCTCCGTGATGGATGAGCATCCAGGGAGACTGGTCCCCTTTCCTTTTGGGTCCTTGAGAGGGAATTGTTAAGCAAGGAGTAATGGCACCAAGTGGCTCTACTGATCATACATCAGATCATTCCCCTGCAGGCCCCAAGCAGGCAGCTACATTGCATGATATCAAAACGCACAAGCATTTGTCAGTTGATTTATCAGCTAATATGCCAGTCTCACTGGCTGGTACAGACCTGAGAATCAATTTGCAAACAGCATGAGTAGTTACCCAAGGAGTTTACTTCTTATGGTGGTGACAATAAATATCGATCTGAATTAGAGGAATCTTGTGACACAAAAGTGAGGGGGAAACACTGTAAACTTTTATGGATTCCAAGTTCTGTCTGATCTTCCATTCTTCTTATTAATCAATAATAATTTGTGGTTTCGACTAATAATTGCATAAGTCATATGTAGGCTATATAATAATATTACCCAAGATAGTTGGGGGCTGAGATACACTGGACAAAGGAAGGAACAGGAGATTAAAAGTGTTCTTATATCTGGCCACTTTAGGTCAGTAATGTTTATTAGTTCTGGCTCTCCTGTCCCAGGATGGCTCAGTGCAGACAATTTGCAAGTTGTTTTTTTTCTTTCCAGGAGTCACAACAGCTGATTTTTCTCAGTTGAGAGAATCTGTAACAGAGTAGGTCTCCCATCCAGATCTTTATGTCTGTGGCGTATTTATTCTGCAACCCAGATAAATGCTCACAGATACTAATTGCTGGCTGAAGTAGTGTTCAGGAGCCCTTGATAAGAGAACTCTAATATATTTGCACTTAAATGGTGAGACTCAACTTTTACTCCCAAAATATAAGAGAGGAGGAAATGTTTATATCCCTGTCACATAAATGGAAAAAGGAGTAATCATGCAGGGAAGTGTTTTGCTCAGGATGGCAAAAAGCACACGTGGGACCTCAGTTCAAGTCTCTGAGCACTGCTCTGGTCCTAGCCACAAACCACAAGTATATTCTTCCATACTTTATAAAGTCTGGCTTTTCTGTCTCCCATTCATCTACAACTCTTTTGCTAACAAAGATGGTAGGTCAGGTCTTTTGGAGATCATTAATATCTGCCACAAACCCCTCAAAAGCAAGTGTCTAAAGGTCTAGTCTCTAGATATTCCCTGCAAGATAATAACAAGCTGTGCTTAATCCTTGCAGCATCAAAGCTTATGATCAATCCACTTCCTATTGACTGGCTTTTGCAACAGGTTGGCTTCATTTAATGAAGTTATATAATGGAGAGATCAAAAATCATTCCATAGTTAGAGCTGTGTAAAAATATGCACTTAAAGAAGATATAAAATTCCCCATTTTCACTGTTAAAAGATTGAATTTAGTCTCCATATTTTATACATTGGGTCTTCAGGGGACAATTGAATTATCTGAAATATTATTCTCCAAGATTTATTGGCTTTTCCAAAAAAAGCAGTTTTAAATAAGCTGTCCTTTCCTTTGCACTTTTTCCTCCTCTTGACCTTTCTCTTTATGTTCCTAGAGCACAGACTCACATCAGGGATTTTGGTTTGCTAATGGCATATAAGGTCTCTAGTTGTCCTGTTTCAATTCCCTTCCTGTCTTTGTTATACTGCAACAATTCTTTATAGTCAATAGAGATTTAATTTTAAAGAGCCCTTCAGAAATGTAGCCCTTAGCTAAGTCTTATTAACTTCTTTTACTTAATGCCCTGTAGACACAGACACAGAGGTGTGTGTTCACAGCATTTACTATGGTGTCCAATTTTAGCCATCAGAAATAATTTCTTCCTCTGAGTATGTAGTAAGCCAGGATCTGGCAGCCCAGGGGAATGGGTGGGCTGAACCATTTATTTCTCTTCTGAATTTGGATGGCACAGGAGTTGCAATGACAAAATTAGATTCCTGGAGTGGATGATCCTAGCAAAAACCCAGTGTCCACAGGCATTCAGACCAGACACTGTTCAGTTTTTCAAAAACACCCAAATACCAGCTAAGTTCTTAATTTTTCCCTGCCTTCTATTGATCCACCAAGTGTGCTAACCATTATTAGCATTTCATGTTACTGTTCAGCCCACCTCTTCCAAACCCCTTCCTTCTCTTCATGTATATCCCAGCTGTCCCACATATTGGGTGGCAGGACATTCAGAGGCAAGCAGTGGTTTGGAAATAAGGACTTGGAGGAGGTGCCTATATTGGTGGTGGCACTGCTGCCTTTGAGCACCACAATGCAGCAATCCTCACATTGAAGCTTCCAGACAGCAGCTGCAGGATGCCCAGAAATCAGGCTTTGACCTATTTATTCATGGGATGCAAAGGAAGATCTGCTTCCTCTCTTTATTTCTTCATAGTGTTCTCTCATCTTCTCCCCCTCAGCACACATTTTAGAAATGCCTTTTTTACCCATTTTTTTTTTCCCACCTACCTACTCCTTCCACAAGCCCTGCTGTAACCTCCACATGTAGCTGGTGCTTTGCCCAACCATGCCTGTTTCAAAGCAGGAGCTGGTATATCTGTGTCCCTGTCTCTTTGGAGCACTGCTGTTGTGCTCTTGACATGAGCGTAGCTTCAAGGAATTTAGGCAGTTTTGTGGGGCATGTAGCACTGCAGGACATATCTCTATGCTGTAACTCATAGCTTGTCCTTCACCCAGCCAAATTGGCTTCACCTTCTTTGCCACTGCTTCAATGTACTTGTCTTCACCTGGCCCAGAAACTGCACACTTCAGACAGCCCTGGTCTGAGTGGAGTGAAGGCAACTGGGAAAAGAGCATCCTTCAAGTCTAGTTGCCATCACTAGTGCCATCACTAGTGATTTACCAAGTGTTGAGCAATAGTTTGGCTGCATTTGTACACTGGGAATTTGCTGCTCTACTCTTCAGGCTTTGAAAGACAAGAAACACTTGCCTGTACAGATGAAATAGGCTTTGGGGTAGCCTGACTGTGCTGTTTGTTTTCAGGTGGGAAACCTCGGACTCCTTTTCATGCTCCTCTTTTTCATCTATGCTGCTCTAGGAGTGGAACTCTTTGGAAAACTTGGTAAGTCTTAAGAAGAACATGCTCCAGTGTGAGTTACAAACTTGCTGGGAAGCTGAGGTTTCTCCAAGTTAGTACTCATTCAATAAAAGGACTGAATTACCTTATGGCCTTTATGGTCCCTTATACATAACAGATATAAGAGAAATTTCCTTTTAAATTGTTTATTGTCCTAACAGGCTAACAAAATAAAATTAGTGTCTGTTTTCTCATTTATTTTTAAACTTTTGGGTTTTCTGCACTGCCTACTTTGACATTGCCTTCCAGATTGCAAGAAGAACTCAGGGAAAGTTTATTTGCATCTTCTGCCATGGAATATTAATCAAGAAGAAAGGCAGAACAATGACATGTTGGGAAGATACCCCTGAGCTAACAAATTACACTGCCTGATGTCCCAGGACTGGGCCATCAGGGATTTTCCTGTATTACTAGGCAACAGCCAAATGTTGGGCAGGGTGCTGATGCAATTACCTGAAGTCTCCAGGCTGTCAGAAGCCTACAATTCTCTTCCTCAGTTCCTGCTGTTGCTCTCAGGGCCGGCAGTGTGTTTTCCACTGACAGCTGTGATCCCCTTCCTTTCAGTATGCAATGATGAGAACCCCTGTGAGGGCATGAGCCGCCACGCCACCTTTGAGAACTTTGGGATGGCCTTCCTCACGCTCTTCCAGGTGTCCACGGGTGACAACTGGAATGGGATCATGAAGGTAACTGAGCCTTAGGGGCATGGATGTCCTTATTGTGGGGAATGAGAAATTCTGATGCATATTCTGTTCAGCAGTGCTTGGGCTAGAAAAAGGAAGGAGCGCAGGAGGTGGGTTGCTAGATAAGGTCCTTGCCTGGGCCAGACTATCCCTCCTCATCATGGTTATGCAACATTAGGCTTATCTAGTCCTATAGACATCTGGCACAGAAAAGTGCAAACTGTCTTTCGGAGGAACAAGAATACTACCCAGGCTAAGAGGGAAGATTCACTGTCGTAAGACCTATTATCAAAGCTGAATATATGTGTGTTGGACCCAGCACCAATCTGCAGAGCTACCAGGGAATTCCAAAATAAATACTTCCCTCAAAGGACATGGAGAGGAAAGTTTTTTGAACACATATGGTGTTTTTGGGTCTGGATGAGAGAAGACAACACCAGACTGCTCATATTTGTTCTTATTCACATGTGTGGGGCAACAGTGACAGCAACATGTGATGGTCTGAAAGTAGCTTGCTTTGTACACCTTTGGACATACTTGTTATGAAGCAGAAAACACATGTGTCTCACATTCTTTGAGGACATCATGATCTTGGAGGGTATGAGGTGATAGAAATGTTTGTCTTGTTCTTTCCATTTGAATCAGTGTTTCTTGACAGAAAGAGCAACCAAACTTGTATTCTTACTTTCATCTTTTCTTCCTTTCATCGTTTCCTCTTAAACCAAACTTCCCCTCAAGGACACTTTGCGTGACTGCAGCCATGATGACCGGAGCTGCCTCAGCAACCTGCAGTTCATCTCCCCCCTGTACTTTGTCAGCTTTGTGCTCACAGCCCAGTTTGTTCTCATCAATGTGGTGGTAGCTGTGCTTATGAAACATCTTGATGACAGTAACAAGGAGGCCCAGGAGGATGCAGAGATGGATGCTGAGATTGAGCTGGAATTTGCACATGGGCTGTGCTCTCGCAAGTCAGGCTCCTCAAATGCAGGACAGGGAAAAGGAGCAGGAACAGGAGGAGGTGGTGGAAGAACAGATCCTGAAGGACGTCTGTGCATGAGATGTTACTCTCCAGCACAGGTGAGTACACCTCCGAGTTTAGCATCAGACTGCATCAAGTAGCTTTGGGAATAAGCTGGGCAGCCTAGGTGACAAAGGGCTTAGTAGTAGAAGACAGGCTCTTCCACCTCAGGGTGAGAGGTTTACTTTCAGCAGTAGACTTTTAGTAGCATCATGTGGAGAATGAGGCTGTGACAGCAGTGAGTCCTGTTCATTGTTATCGTGGTGTAGGAACCTGAGGGCCAGCAGAGAAGGAATGGAAAAGTTCAGCTAAAAGTATGCAGGAGCAAATTTGTGAGGGGAGCTCAGGAGAAGAGAGTGGAGGAACTGGCAGATCAAGAGCGAGGCAGTCCAGCAGAGCTGGAAGGAAGGTGTGAGCAGTGCTGTGGGGCACTGGCAGTGAATGAAGAGAGAGCAGAGTCCCTCCTTCTTTCTTTTTTTTTTCTTTTCATTGAACTCTGACACCTTTACACACCCTAAGGAGCAAATGCTCCCCCAGTGACCCTGTGCAGGTACCTGTTGAGCAAGGTGCTGCTCCAGATGAGTCAGGGTGCAGAACCCAGCCCCAAATTCACATGAAACCTTGAAGCAAAAAACTCGGCATTCTTAAAATGATCTCTCCCATCCTCCCCCCTTTCTTGTCCCCTAGGAGAACTTATGGCTGGACAGTGTCTCTTTAATTATTAAGGACTCCTTCGACGGGGAGTTAATGATCATCGATAACCTATCGGGCTCCGTCTTCCATCATTACTCCTCGCCGGCCATGTGCGAGAAGTGTAACCATGACAAGCAAGAGGTAACCTGCGTACGAGGATGTGTGAGGGGACTCTTTTCCCCAAGACCTGCACACCCACACCCATATGCTCGCAGGTCATCTGATGTGTGCTCCTGGCTGTAGATGGTGTAGACAGAGAGCTTGTTGACCTGTGTTTGTCATCTATCATGAGTTGCTGATACTGTCTCTAGTACAGGCCTGTCCTTCTTAACCACAGGGAGATGTCTGAGATGGTGGAAAGGCGAGATGTGCCAGGACACAGGTCAGGAAGGATTGAACGATCTGTAAAGAAATGACTGTGGCATCCTGGCTGTTCTTGTTGTGTTCAATTTTGCAAGAAAAATAGAGGTTCTAGCTCATGTTGTATGGAGGTCTCAGAGGATCTCACCCCGATGATGGCACTCAGGAGCAATTCAGTGGGAGATTTAAGCATGTATTTTCTCTTCATTTTAAGTGTGTGCTTGCTTATTCCCTGTTGAGGTTGATTAATTAAGCACATAGTTAAATGCCTTGTTGAATAGAGTAACTGTAGCAAGGATTGGTTGTGGAGAAAAACAGGTAATTAGTTTGAGCAAAAACTAAACAAAAATGACCCCACTGAGAAAGTTTGAGAGTCTTTTTTTTTTCTGATGCAGAACCTGTTAGCTGACAAATGAGTTGTTGCTAAGAGCAGGACAACAAATGGCTTAGATAGACTTGTGCTTTTAAAGCTAGTAGATGCTTTGGAAAACTACTTCTTAAGCAGTTAATCTTTCCAGATTGTGAAACTTGAGGAGCAGAGTAGTCTGGGAGAAGTTATGTGAGTAGCAGAATTAATTTTGTTTCTGAAATAATTTAATTTACCTGTAACAGTCATGTGGTTCATCTGACAGTAAGTCAGTACCTCAGAAGCAATCTTCACCATCTCTTTCCCCATAACTAACTTGATTGTTGCTATTGCTTTTGAAGAAACCAGGAAACTTGAGAAGAAAGCTCTCATTGGCAAATTACTCTATCTGTGTTTAAAGAAATATTTTTTTTGTTTGGCTTCATATGCCCAGTTCTGATGCTCTATTTTCAGCCCCTCAGCTATCTGCTTGTTCCCACAGATTCCATTTGAGCATATCAAAATGCTAACATTGCTGTAGTTTATCAGCATTACAACACTCACAAATGGATGCTGTATTAATGCAGCCAAATAACTAGTTTTCAATTATCTGCAATTTCCACTGCTTTACATAAGTCCTTATATTCAGCAGTTGGTGCTCAGCCTTCTCAGAAAATCAGGTCTTCTCAGACATTCCAGAATGATTACCCTGAAATTAAGCTAGTTTGCTGCATTTGAAAAACTTCCAGATAGTCTTTGGTATCCTGCCTAGAAATGAAGACAACTGATTTTCTTACCCTCCCAGCAAGAAAACCAGATAGCAAACTCTTCAAGTACAACCCACAGCCACATCAAAGAGTTGAACAGAGTAGTCACAACTGAAGAATTATTCTTAGATCATATTTTCTAATGGCTGTTACAGAGCCATAAATTATTTTTCAAAATTGATATTTCAATATATCTAAAATGTTGAACTGAAAAGCAATTACCTATATGTGTGGGAATAACTGTAGTAGTAAAAAGGAGATATTTTATTTCTGATCATATGAATCAGAACTACAACTTAGGATTTTAAGTCACAGTTGATCATGACCTATTCTTGCAATCTCACAATATAAAAAGCATTGAGGAAATTCCAACAGAAAATTACTACATGAAGGCACAGCTTGGCTTGTCCCAGCACTAACACCACCAATGCGCATATCCATTAAATTGGAGTGTGCTGTGCCTGAATGTGCATTGTACACCATCTCAGAAGCAATCAACAGCAAGTTATATAGGCAAAACAGTTTTTACCTAGCCCTATTCAGTCATGTGTATTCAAACCAATGGTCTTGCTGTCTGACAAATCACACTTAACTCTTCCCCTGTGATAAAAATAATGTACTCGCCAAAAAATGTTCACTCCCATTTTGTTGGTAGTTTAATCTGTCAGGATTCTGAGCACAATGGATGGGCACAACACTTAAATATATGCTCAAAGTTATTAATATGTGCTATGCTTTTTTTTCATTTAGTAGAATTGCTAAGGATCTTTCCCAGTTATGCTGCTAGCATCTTATTTTCTAACCAATTATTTGTACAATTAAGGATTTTTGTAATCATGGCTCTTTTTAAAAAAATAGTTTTTATCTGCAGGCAGTTGTTTTCTAAAGGATTTGTGTGCATGGTTCAGTATTTCAGGTTCATGTCCCTGGAAATTTTAATGGACTGTGCTCCTCGTGAACAGCCTCTTCTCACCCCATAGCAATTTTAAATAATTTCTTTGTTCCTCGTCTTTAGTCAGAAGATTAAAAAATATTCTCCAGTAAGGAAAGCTGTGATAATAAACCATTGGATTTTTTTATACTGTAAAGCTCTTCTTTCATCATTGCTGTCCTTTCAATCTTGGGCTGGTTGACAGTTGGAGATCCATGCACTGGTGGCTGACAGTGTGTGTAGCTGGTGGCAGGAGTAAGGCAGTGAGCAGCGGTGGACCATGTTTCCACAGATGCAGTTTATCTACTCATGACTTTGTTGATTATGGTTTTTATGTAGATTCCAGGGTGGCCAGAATTTGCGAGCAAGTTGTTAGGTGAAGAACAGACTATTCTGGCTTTTGTTGAAACCTTTTTTTTTATGGACGGTGAAGGTAGTCACAGATGTTCTCCTGTCTCACATTCATGCCTCTGCAAGCACAGCTGTAAGGTTGTTCTGCTGTAACAAGCAGTTAGACAAGTAATGGTAGAATATGCACATTAAGGGGGACTAAATGAAGACTGTGTTTCTCTACACAAGTAGTTGCTGACCGCTGGCTGTGTGGCGTGCTTGACATAAGTTAATTGTGAGCTTTTTGGTGTGCCCACGCTCTGAGCAGTAGTTGTTGGTTTGGGGCTCTCTTCAGGGTTGAACGGCACCATGTTCCTGCGTCAGAATAATACCCCAAATAAGGATATCACTTGTGCCCCTTATTTAAATCACCTCTAGTTTTCTCTCCTGTTTATTTAAAGTTCACTGTCCCTCAGGTAGAGACCTCTTTCAGTCTCTAGCATTGCCACAAGCCACTAAACTCCCAGTTCAAAGGAGTCATCTCTCTAAATGCTTCACCTGCTCTTACAGCACAAAATCTGTACCCAGCTCTTGAAAACACACAAATAGAGAAGGACAAGATAAATGGCCAGGAAACAAGCTGTCCTGACTGAGACAACCCAGAATATAGTTCTCAAGAGTCAGGTGCTGGTGGTGGGATTCTAGAGACCAGGGATGGAAAGCCAAGCACAGAATGGACAGAGGCTACTGGAAGATGATGTTTTTCAGGCATTGTGGGAAAGAGATGTCAGGCAGAAGCTATTTGAAAGCTTGGAGGAAAGAAGATGGGAGAGAGGCATGAGTGGTATGAAACAGGCCAAAAAGATGAAGCAACATCAGGTATGGGACCAGAGCAGAGCTGAGGCTCAAGAATGAGAAATAGACAGTGGCCAGACTTAGTTTCAGAAAGCAAAAGCACACAACTGAGTGGGTGGGAAAGGTGAGTTAGTGTTGGAGAGCAGGATGGGAGACAGTGTTAGCTGAAGTATCAAGTAGGTTAGAGGGAAGGGGAGAGGGAAGACATGAGGAAGCTGAAGGAAAACAATTTAAGTGATGAAGGTAAGAGAATATGAAAAGCATGATACTGGCATGGATTGCAAGAGGCATGACCATTCCTGGAATGAAAGCACTTTCATGTTTAAGCAGGGCTGTCTGTGGTGCCTTCAGAGAGAGGAGTCCAAAGCAGACTGTCTTGTCTTTGGCCTGAGGGAGCCCTCTCACTACCTGGCTTTACTGCAAGGCCTTGGGCCAGCCATATTGCTGGGACAGATTCAGGACTCCTTTCTCCAGTTATGGCACTAGAGAAGCATGGACTGGCAGCGAGCTGCTTGCAGATCATGTGTGCAACCTTTCTTAAAAAGTGGATTCTTCTGCCCAGCTCTGGTCTCATTAGTCAGTACCTGATGTAACCAAGGAATACAACCTAAAATTTATCTCTGGTCTACAGGCTCTCATTTAGCCACCATAAACAGTGTGACTTCTTGAAATATGAATGCCAAGTATGACCTGTGACATCTCCTTTTCCTTCCTGCAGGTTCAGCTGGCTGAAATGGAAGCTTTATCCCTCAATTCAGACAAGTCCTCTTCCATCCTTCTAGATGAATCAGACAATCGCAGCACTTCTCAGATGAGTCCTAAAGAGATCAAGGTTAGCCCCAGAAGTAATGGGCATGTTGCACCATGCACTGTATTTCTGCCCCTGCTCGTTTTAAATATTTATCCAAGTGTCCCTGCTGAGGAATATCTATTCTGGTCACTTTCAAGAGCTTATCCATAGAAATGAATCATGAGAAGGATTTGAAGAGAAAAGAAGGATGTCTGATTTTGAAGTTCTCTTCACTACTGTCAGTAACCTCTTCTGAATGAGCCTAAATTTAGGGAATTTGGACTGGAAACCTGAGCATCTCTTAGCTAGCTTGAAAGTATCTTTAGATTCAGCCCTTCTTGAGGTTTTGACAAGTCTGCTCTGTCATCTGCCAATAAAATTTCACAAGTCTTAATCCTCAATTTTTATTTTTTCCAGCAGGATGGCCAGGACAGCCCTGACTCCAATGCAGTAGGTGATCTGGAGGAATGCCTACTCCCAATATCCGATGCAGATGGCTCTACAAACCCAGACAGTTACCTTTGTGAAATGGAAAAAACTCCTTTCAACTCAGTCCAGTCTTGGCTAAAGCATGAAAATACCAAAGGTGAGCATGGCTCCCATCATTCTCCAGATCTGCTGAATGTGTGGGTTGGTTCCACTCATTTGCCTTTCTCCTGCCTCCCTCTGCCATGAATGGAGTTAATATGATGTGTGGTTGCACTAACCAAGAATCAGCTTTCAGTTTGTCAGCCTTCAGGAATGGAGTAAGGAGCTGTTCCTTCTTTTGCTGCAAGATCTTATATCCTCCCTCAGACGTGCCTTGAACTATCATGAAAGATACGATTCCCATTCACAGTAGTGTGCCCACACACAGCCAGAGAGGATTGGGGACAGACTCCTCTGATGTGCCAGCTAAAAGAATTGTGTGCACTTGGAACACTTGGCATGGTAAAACACTGCTGCCCCCTGAGACCAGACTTCTTGGGTTCAGAGAACATGTAATACATGTCTGCTCTTGGTGCAAGGGCTCCAGTTCTACTCTTGAGCATGCTCTTGTCTCCTGTGGTCCCCAGATTTACTAAACCACTAGTTTATTTATCTCCCTTCACCTTTACCTTGCAGGATCTGGGATGAAAGTCATCTGACAGTGATATGTAGTTGAATAAAGCTCAGCATTTCTCTGCGACAGCAGCAAAAGAAAGGGGCAAGCTGGGATGTTGCTTTATGACAATGAGCGGTGTTAGGTCATCTAAGTCTGGTGCAGGTTTTGGCCTTGTGTAGAAAGTGAGACCCATGATGTGAATATAACCTGAGGCTTCTTGGCCAGAAGTGTGTGTAACTAAATGTCCTCTATACACTGGACTTGCAAGACCCTCAGTGTAACAGCAGCAATGGTACAAAACAAATCAGAGGATTCTTTAACATATTTTTTTTACTTTTTTTTTCCCTCTTCCCCATTTCTTATGGGCTTTTTTTCAGTCCCTCCCAGCCCCTTCTCTCCAGGTTCATCTTGCCCTCTGTTACCTGTTCCAGCAGAATTTTTCCACCCAGCCATCTCTGCCACCCAGACAGGGCCTGAGAAAGTCTCTTGTCCACGCAATCTTCCTAAGATCTCTCTGCAAGGCTCATGGGCATCACTGAGATCTCCAAGTGTGAACTGCTCACTTCTTCATCAGGTGAGAAGCCCTGCTGCCCTCTGCTAGGGAAGTTTGATCTGCACATCACAACTGAGACAGATAAATGGGAGGAGAGCAGAGGAAAGAGAGAGGCAGCTGTGGTCATGGACTGGGGTACCCCAGACCTATCCTGTTGGAGGAGCACAGTGGACTGCAGAATGAAGGAAACCTGGATTGTAAAGCAAAGGGGTATTGCATAGCTCTTGCTTTCTGAAATCATATATTCTTTTGCTTTGGATCAAAAATAGTGTTGACAGCTGCATCCTAGGCCCACATGAAGATGCAATCACATCACCTTTTAGCTTACACCTGGGTCCCCTGCTCCAAGCGCGCTGCAGACACCTGCATGCACAGCAGCCACTGTGTGAGCCACAGAAGGACAGCCTCTTTGGCTCCTTTTAGTGTTGTGACTCCAGATCACACACCTTCTTGTTTGGAACAGGCTTCTTCCCACCTACCTTCTCCACAGCCCTCATGCCACCTCTACACACCATATCCCTGAACTTGCTGTTTTCCTGCCCACTTAGTTCTTACATCCCAGGAAGGTGTTATCTGTTTCTGAAAAGGCAGCTATATCTCAGTAATGAAAAAGAAGAATGAAAGTGTTGAGAGAACATCAAGTGCCTCTGAAGAGCTGAGGAGGCAGAGATGAAAGTCCAATAGAGATCTCAGTTACTGTTCTCGGAAGGTACTCCATGAACAATTCCTATTTGAGGAGTACAGAGACACTGTATTCCAGGCAAACTAAAAAAAAATCTTTAAAATCCCTAATGTTATCCAGTTCCATGTTATACATGACAGACACTGTTGGCACAATACAGATGTGTATAAATTCACCAATGATAAATTTATCCTCAAGCTGAGACTGCTGTGTTGTTGTGGTGTTGAAACTTTTGGTGTAAGTTTAGACATGAGGAGAAAGGGTTGTGAGACTGTCACATCACTGGGGCAAAAGTACTGAACTATTTTAAAGGAGAAATTGATAAACTGATTATGTGACACAGAGTGTATTGAATAGCCATGGTTCAGGAGATTGCTTCCAGTCCTGCATACATCATTCCTAGAGCTGTGTCCCAGTGATGAATTTATAGCGCAGATCAATTTTCTAGGAACAACTAAAATACAGCTTAACTAAGTGAGCTCTGATAAAGGAAATGAAGGCTGTTTCCCCTTTCTGCTGGAAGGGTACCTCATCTTTATGACCTAAATATTATCAATCTCACCCTAAATATAATTTCCAGCAGTGCTGGTCAAGAGAACCTTGAGGCCTCTGTTCTCTCTCCAGATATTTCTTTTTTTTTTTTTTTTTTTTTAGTGAAGTCTATGTAGGAAGTCACCTGATTTCTGTCCAGCTGATGGTTTTGATGTGTCTGCAACCTGTGTGGTAGGTTCACAGGGAAGCCAAGAGAGAGGACTCATAGGGAACCTCAGCTCTATTGCCTCCTGGATCACCAGTGGTCAGGGACAGCCCAGCTATGGGGGCTGCAGAGCTCACAGACTCAGCACCCCTTCCCTTTGGTGAAGCATTTCACATGGGAAGGGAAGATTCATCCTGAAGCAAAAACCAGAGCTCAAAATATTGAAATTGTCCTTCCTCCCCCAGAAAGGAATCCTTTGGCCAAACTGCATGGCTCATGCTTTTTAGCATTGCACAGGAAGTTTATATCCACCCTCACCAGCGGAGAGAGGAAATTTAATTTTTCCACTTTTTCTGTAATTCTGATTTATTTTCACACCCCAAAGTACTTTAAAAAAAACAAAGCAAAACACAAAGCAAACAATAAAAATATAATCAAACAAAATACACACACAAAACCCACAAACAAAAATACCCTACCAAGTTTCTTGTTCCCAGCCAAATTCTTTCCTGAGAACTGCTGTTTCACGCTCTTGCTCCTCAGGCCCCCGAGAGCGATACATCGCTGGACAGTCGGAGCAGCAGCTCAGCAGGCAGCCTGCAGACCACACTGGAGGATAGCCTCAATCTCAGCGACTCTCCCCAGTGCACCCTGGACCTCCCAGTGGCTCTGTGCCCCATGCCAGCTGCCGACAGCCAAAGACCACTGGCAACCCCCCTCTCCCCTGCCTCCCACAGCCGGAGCCTGCGGGGCCGGGGGCTCTTCAGCCTGCGAAGCATCTGCCGTCACCAGCGCAGTCACAGCAGCGGTGGGAGCACCAGCCCCGGCTGCACCCACCATGACTCCATGGACCCCTCGGATGAGGAGGGGGCGGGCAGCAGCCTGCGGGGGGGCGGCAATAACAGTGAGCCCTCAGAGACCCTCAGCAGCCTCTCGCTGACCTCCCTCTTCTCACCCCCACCACCAGGACTGACATTGGTGAAGAAGTGCAGTAGCACCAGCAGTCTCCATGCCAGCCCCTCGCCTCGCCGCCCAGCCACCCACCATGCCAAGCCCTTCTACACCGTTGACCCCCGGGGCTTCCTCTCGATGCCCTCCTGGGTGACGGACTTCTGCAAGGACACCCCCTCGACTGGAAAAGGAGAGGAGCCGGATGGCCCCAGCAGACTGGGGACAGGGGACCACGGGTCACCTCTCCCATCCAAGCTGGAGCTGGGTGATGGAGTCAGCAAGAGGAACAGATGAGGGTCCCTGGGGTACAGGGAGGAAGTGTTTGGCCGCTGGCATGGGGAGTATGTTTCACTAGTTTCTCCCCAGCAGCAATTCCAAAGGATTTGCAAGAAAAAGAACCAGGCAAACAAAAATTTATAA
>JANHGL010018903.1:29541-46705 GCA_024611195.1 Ceyx melanurus | reverse complement strand
TTCCTTTTCTCTCCCCTTTGGGGAGAGAGGGGGGTTAAAAGAGAGCGGTCTGTTATCGGTCTGGGGGTTGCCCTGACTCCAAACCGCGACACATTAGTTTGTTGTGCTGAAAGAACTGAAGACATTTTGATTTTTTTTCTTTGTAAAATCACTAATACATGTTTATATTAAACATATATTTAAATATATAGTCAGTTTTTAAGTCCAGGAAGTAGAATTTAGCAAGTTATCTTTTCTAATATTTAACTAATCTTATCTGATGATGCTGCAAATTAAGCAGAAATAACAACATAACCATTACCATGTAAGACCAAATAGGAAACCCTACAGTTGTTACTGTGATAGTAGTGAGGAAGCCAACTCAGGACAGAACTTGGGCACATTTTTTCTCTGAAATAGAATCAGAATTCAAAAGTCAGATGTTTAAACTGTGGTTAACAGTTTAACACTAATTTCACCTGTCTAAAAACTTGATGTCAAATATAAGCTACACATTCAGGTTCTGTTTGTAGTAAACTGAGACATGTTTGAAAAGGAAAATTATACTCTGTCTTGCAGATAACTATCTAATGGAATAAGTAAAGGTGCTTATCTCTCTCCATTAACTAAAGACTGCCTTTAACAACATTAAAAATAAAAGGATCATCTAAGCATTTCTGGAACTGCTGCTCTAACCTGGAGTTCAAACCAGGGAGAGATGTGAAAGGCAGCAAGATATGCTCCTGCAGGTGTGACAGCAGGCTGCCCAGGTACCTGAGCCCAGTGCTAAGAGTCCAGGCCATTATCCACAGGCCTGTAAGATTAAGCACTTCAGCAAATTAACGAGCAATTAAACAAATTGGACAGCAACCATCAAGACAGACAAGGAAGAGGTTCCAGGGCACTGTAGGGTTTTCAACCCAAACTCCATACCTGGGGAAAGTAGAAAGAAGTCCCCCTCAGTGTCATGAGCAGGCACACACAGGACAAGATGGTGCTTGGGAACACCTGTCATGGATTTACTAAGAACAAACTATGCCTGACCAACCTCCCCACCTCCCCTGATGTCCAGCAGGTTGAGGGGACAGCAGTGGAGATTGTTGGACTTCAGAAAGGCATGTCACAGTCCAATAGCCATATAAATTCAAATATGATTTGGATGTATAGATTATGAAGTGGGTAAAAAAACCAAACCAGTCTGAACCACTGAATTAAAGGAATGTGAAGAGCAGCCCATCTGGAGAGCAGTTACTAGTGATAACTCTCAAGGGTCAGCTCTGGTGCCAGGGATTTTTAACATGATTATTAATAGTCTGCATGATAGGAAAGAATGTCCTTCATCTCTTCAAGTGATATCAGATTGGTGGGAGCAGCTGAGAACTACTGGAGGGCAAGGCAACTGCTCAGAGAGACCACAAGAAGCTGGAGAAAGAGGAGAAACGGGCTGCCAGAAAGCATATGGAGCTGACCCAAGACAAATGCCAAGTGCTGCACCTGCAACAGGCTGGCCTCATGCAAAAGCAGAGGTCAAAGCAGCATCAATTCCATAAGTAAAATAAAGAACTCATCTCTCTCCCTTTCTAATTGGATGGGCTCATCTGGAGGGCTACAAAATACAAGAGTAATATAATGGAGAGAGGGAGACAGGGGTGCTTTAATATTAGAAAAACTTACATACTTGAGATATGAGCCATTCAATTCCTCAACTAAAACACTTGTATTTTTGAATAAGATGCTGTTATAAAATTGTCCCACCTTATTCTATCCTTTTTATTTCCTACATATTTTTACCAGCACATGTTGAGCTCTCCGATGAAGTTTCCAATAAAGCATCAAATTATTAAACCAAGAAACATGTGAAACTTCAAGCAGCACTAAAAAGCTTCTCAATTTTGGCAGCTTTTTAGCTTCCCCCCATGTTTTTAATGCAGGGCACAATGGTTTGGGGCCTCAGTGATGCTGGATTAGCCTGCAACTAAGGCTTTACACCTCCCTGCTTCCAGGCCCCTGTTGCCTCAGTGGTGCTAATCCATAACACTACAACATAAATCATGCATAGGACACTGTGAGTACACAAGATTACTCTGCATATAGCTCCAATAGCCTGTCATCTGCAGGGCAGTAAACAACTCTCTCAATAAATAACTGTTTGCAGTATTACTATCACTCAATGCTCACAGTTTTTCTAGCCCAAGTAGAACATGCCATAAGTTTCATGCTGTAATTCCTGACAAGTTCGTGTTTTATGTTAAACTCAGGCTTCAAGTGACCTTACATTAATGATGTTTATCTACCACTTAGGCTGCTAGATATTAAGAAATCTTTTCCTCTTTCCCAGATGAGCCAAGGCAGCCTCGATCCCCATTCTGTCATTCTGACTGGGAGTCATGAGCAGCAGCATGAAGATTTTTACAGGAGGTTAGGGGGCTCAGAGCTTGTCTCTTAGTGATAAAATTAGAGAGGAGAATTAAAGTGATTACACTGTAAAAATGACTTACTAGAAGTGACAGGTTTTTTTAACCTAAATATTTTTTTAAGTACCAAATTTGTCACTCCTCTAAGTTATATGTTACTAACTGTAAAATTATTTTATTGCAGCAGTAAAAGAAATTAAGTACTTTTAGTGAATGTTTTTAAATAAATCAGGAACCTTGTATTCCATTCACATTTTACTTGCTTATATAAGGATTCTTATTTTTGACTGAGTTACTGCAGACCTCTGAATCAGGAAAAGAAATGTGAACCCACAGAACTACCAGCCCCCCAGTTGGTTTCTCCTGAGTCAAAGCAAACCACTGAGGAAGCTAAATTTAAAAACCAGGTAGTTAAGCCTGTTGAGTGGTCTAGTTGTTTAGAAACTGTGCCCAAAGGAGGGTCAGGGAGAGTGTAAGACCTGCACACTGGAGTTACTGCACACAGTTCACCTGCCAGTTAAGGTCAAACCCTCCCTGCTGCACCTCCAGAGCCTCCCCTCAGTTCAGACCCTTTGTCCTCTGTCAATCCCACTCCACCTCATCCCAGTCTGCAGCCCCTTTGGCAGGATGCAGCAGTGCAAAGCACACTCAGGAGAACAGGAGAGGCAGTGACAGACACCCACCATGAGAAGCCTTCTGGTCACCAGCTTCAGGAGACCAGGAACTGCCTCCAGGGATCCCTCACTCTGGTACCTCGGGAGGATTCACTATTCACACAGCATCCCTGTCTCCAAATCCTCTTCTCAGTGCTCAGAAGATGCTATTTCTAGTGGCAATAATAAACAGGATGGGTGTTTCCTCCTGAAAAACCTACACCACAACTGCTTGCTCTTATTCTGCTTCTTTCACTTTTCAACAGGGCTAAGGTGAAGAGTCTGCATGGAGTGAAGTTGGTTTGCAGCCTGAGAACTGCACATGGGGCTTGATGTCTCAAGGTGTGCCTTACTTCATAAATCCAGGGGGTGGCTTAGAATGTTTTACAATGATATGACAAAGATGGAGCAGCTGGATGTGAAGATATTTTATGATCCATGCAGAAGATAGAAATTTAGTGTTGTTAACCTATTACAGGAAACAGGTATGAGAAAAAAAATAATAATCACATGTGGTTCCATCAACTTGTTCTCTTCTAGCACATATGGGAAACAAAAACTGATGCATGATCTGTGTTCTTAGTGTTCAACACTGTCCAGAAATAGAAATTTTATTTTAATAAATCTTCAAAGGAATGCAAGTAGCCCAAACCTCAGCTTGAAATAATAGCTTTAAATCCTATTTTTGACACTGGAAAATGCATTTTGTCTTGCATTCCGGAAAAAAAAAAAAAAAAGGTACAATTTTGATAATAATTTATCAGTAACAAAAAAAAATCTTTATATCTGGAAATTAAATTTGCTACTTTATAGTCATATACAAACTATCCTACCACGTGGGACATTGCAAAATGCATGAGATTCAAATAATGCTTTCAGATGTTATCAGAGTTCTGAAATATTTTAAAAGAAAACTAATACTTGAGAAAAAAAGACAGTTTGTTGGGTTTTTTTTTTTTAAATTTCAGAAACAAACTGAAGCATCCAGAAAGCTGGAATGTATGTGCAACTGCTTTCCTTTCTTTTTTCAATGTGTGTGATAAGCCTTGCACTGAAAAAGTATCAAAACAAAAATACTACATGGATTTATCTCCAAGTTCAATGGATGAGACACCTGCATTAACTATCTCCAATACACTTCTTGAACCAAGGCCTAAAATATTTGGTTACTCTCCATATAAATGTCTTAATAAAAGATGAATCAAGAGGTAAAAAAAAAAGCAACACCACCAGCTCCTGTTCCAGTGTCTTCAGAACTGGTGAAAGGTTCCCCTCTTCATTTCTATTTTCACTTCCAGCTAGAACTGCAAGCATATTGTTCCATTGCCTACATTAAAATGTAGAAAGTGATGTTAAAAAGAACAACAATTTAGCTTTAAAATCATGCCCATTTGAAATAACTAGGAAATTGTAAGTCTAATTAGGCTTTTTTCTCCTATGGTAACATCAAATGCCAGATCTTTGAGTCATCCACATGCACTGGATATATCTGTGAGCTGCACCACCCTGTTACACACAGAGTGCACAACACAGAGCACACAACAAATGTACACCCACCCCAGATAAACATCACCCAGTGAGCCCCAGTTATCTGATCTCAAATTCCCTGTCAAGGGGCAATGATTTGTCATTTCAGAGCACAAAGGGGAAGAACACTGTTCCTTCCTGCACAAAGGCATCTCTCTGCTTTAGATTATTTCCAAATGCAGCCACTGCTTAAAGGTTTGGAGTCTGATCCTTTTTTCCAGAGCACAATGACAAAAAAGCTCAGAAGCCAAGGACAGGGAAAGAGCTGATTTAGCATTTTCCCATTCTAAAATCCTCTGTGAAGGGGTTTTAAGTGTGAAGAAGTGAGAATAGGCAGGTAACATGCACTAGAGCTAGTTCCATTATTAATTCTTCCTCTGCAGTTATAGGAAGGGTTAGAAAGTAACAGGGAATGGGGAGTAGGAGAGAAGAAAAAAAAGTATTTAATTCTTTGTTGTTAACCTGAAACAGGAGAGAGAAGCAAACAATGACTGTCAGGCAGAAGAGACCAGTGAGAGTCACTTAAGATTTCATTGATTCCCAATTTTATTATTCATTTTTCATAGTACCTGCAGAAATTGAGATAGTGGGGGGAGGAGGAAAGAAAAAAATATTGATCATGAAACTCTTCCTCAGGCTAAGAAACCTTCCTTAAGGAAGGTTTTCCTGCTCTGGCAGGGGGGTTGCACTAGATGATCGTCTAGGTCCCTTCCAACCCCTGACACTCTGGGATTCTCTTCCCCTCCTGCCTTCAACTATTGTCTTTAAAAGCAGTTCCAGAAGCTCTCCCTCTTACTAACCCTGTTCATCATCATTCTCAAAATGAAACCATCCTGAAAACAGAGTATTAATTAGTTTGGCTACTGATTCATGAAACTTGCAGCGTTCCATCTGCAAAACACAACCATTCTTCCCTATTTCCAGTATCAAAAACCATGCTGACAGGTCAACTGTTGTTAGCACAGCCTGGCAGGATTTCTTCTCCAAAGCATTTATCACATCATTTTCACTGCATCCAACATTGTACCACAAAATAACATCTCTGTGTCCACACAGCATCAACTCCACCTTCATATTGTCTCCTTAGAAAATGGAACTGAGAGCTCCCTGGCCAGGGCTTCCAGACTCCACAATCCCAGGTAAGCTCACACTTAAAACCATCTTTTAAACCCCTTGTTAATTGCTGCCAGGTAATTTTGAACGAGCATACCACTAACCTTAAACCTCAGTGGGATGTTTCTATCCAGCAGCAAAGCACCTGTTGGATTAAAAAGAACACCCTGCCCCTGCAGATGTGTTTAACTTCACAAACTCCATAGCAAATAGACTTAAATAGCTAAATAACACACAAATAAACTACACAAACCCCACGTGGTGAGGCAATGCTCCACAGGTTCATTAGAAGAAAGAATTCCACATTTTCTATAGAACTTGGCCAGGACAAGAGTCACAGAATCTGTACCTGTAGCTTGGACATCTATGGACACTTTCAGATGCCTGCAGAGACTGCCACCCTTCTAAAGAAAATAGCCACAAAACCCCCTGGTGATGGTGCCATCAAAATATCTTCATCCCTGACCCAAGGTACACAGATTTATTGACTGCCCCCTGAACACTTACTCAGAATTAAGCAAGTAAAAAGCAGGTTATTTAAGCTAGTAAGTAGAGAAGTCCCTATCCAGGTCACATACAACTCGTAAAGCTATACTAAAAACTAGCTGCCAGATTTCAAATTAGTAGTGTTTGATAAAAACTTTTACCTGTAGTATGAGGAAAAAGTTACTACAGCTTCTCA
Source organism: Ceyx melanurus (assembly GCA_024611195.1). Taxonomy (NCBI): domain Eukaryota; kingdom Metazoa; phylum Chordata; class Aves; order Coraciiformes; family Alcedinidae; genus Ceyx; species Ceyx melanurus. The sequence goes on along the minus strand of JANHGL010018903.1, from coordinate 40,337 downwards.
CAGAGGGATTAGGGTTTTGTCAAGCAACATTAGGCTCTGAAAAATGAAGCAGTATTTTATACACTGCATGGTATTTAGTATATTGGGTCAACCCAGAAAAAGCACTTGTATTTGTTCAGCCAGAGGTATGTATGAGAGAGACTTTTTTTATGTGTCGTCATTTCCAGGAACTTAAAATTTATTTAAAAGTTATTCCTTTGGGTAGATCTAGTCCACAAGGTGCTATTTCCACCCTTGGTTTTTTGCACCTTCTACCTTTCCATTTGGAACTGAACACACCAGGACACCATCACTGGAGACAGATCTCAGTGCAGCCAAAGCCCCAAATTCCCCTTTGAAACAAGCCAGGGGAGCTGCACTCTATACACAGCTACATGAAAGGAGGTGGTCAGACTATGCCACAAGTCATTACACCACCAAACTATAAAGATTTAACTTTGACTTCTCTTTTTTTATTAATAGAGGCATAAGTATAATCCTCCAGGCATGAATGCCAGGAAGGCAAGGCAACGAGAATCAAGGTTTAATGCTGTTGAATGGGCATGGCCACTGTGCTCCCTGCCTGCAGCTAAATATTGCTGCTACAAAAGCATTCTTCCAGTTAGCACCACTAATAGTTGTTGCTGGGCAGGTATGTATATAGAAATTGCAGTTTAAAAGGGAAGTGAAAAAAGAAAAAATGAAAAAAAAAAGTCTAATCATTTTCTGTTACAGACCAGAGTTCTGCTAAGGAAATTTAATCCTTTTTCCAATATGGAAAGAAGCCAATTGTGTACAAGTTGACTGCAATTTCAGTCAGGGAACTCTAGCAACATTGATTATAATAACCCCTTGGAAAAACAAACACCCAAGCCCAACAAACCAACCAGCAACCCCAGCCCAAGAGGCTGCTCAGCCTGACAAATTCTCCCTCCCCCACAGGTTGTACCTCCAGTGCAGGCAGAACTTCCCCAGATCAGAGGACACTTGTCAGTGCAGGCTGACCAATCTCAGAGGTTTTTGCTTTTTTTTTTTTCCTCCCCTCCTTTTTTTTTTTTCTTCAAGATACTCCGTGTTAACAGCTTGAGGGGGTTCAATCAGCACTGCTTTGATCTCGGCTGGAACTATAATTATTTAACATTGTTACAAGGATTTCTATAATCCATCCTACCATTAAATCCCTTTTACACCCTCATCTTCTGAAGGCTAATCTGCATCCGTACACTCAGTTTGTCTCTTCAGCTGGTTTCATCAGGCTCTGGCATTCTCCAACATCCAGAGTGCTGGCTCTTTTTTTTTTTTTTTTTCTAATGAAATAATTTTCTTTCAAATTGAAAAGCTCAAAAGGTCTTGTGCATTTGCTACCTTTGATGAGATAGCTATAGAACACCAACACCATCCCCCTGTTTGCTGAAAACTTCCTCCCCATTTCAGAAAATTCATTTTCTCGGTGGTGTTTTCATTGAATTGATGATACATGTGTGTGTTATATACATAGCTGAGGGGGAAAAATGAACAAATGCTTTCTGGAAATATAGCACAGCAAGAATAGTGAGAGTGTGCACATTTCTCCTTGTACTCTCCTGGATAAATACCACAGGAAAAACTGCATCCAAACTTAGAAAGCTAGGTAAATACATTTGGAGTGCTTGAAGAGGAAACAGAAATGTTATAATGTGTGAAAGATACACACCACATGGAAAAGGACTTTAATAGAATCAAAGGAAATAAATGAGAGAAAGAGAATGAATACAGAGCAGAGGAAAAATGAAGAGCACCAACAAAATCAGACCAGGAATATAAAAGGAGATGATCAGAAATTAGGAATGATCAAAAGGGAATAGAAGGAACAAAAAGCTTGCTTTTTTCCTTTTTCTTTTTTTGTCTTTAATGAAATGAAACTTGACAAGGAAAAAAAGACTTTTCAGCAAAGGGGTAGGAGTATCTTGAGGAAACTGCCTCTCTGCTCATGCATTTTGGGGGAATAATGTTTAAGCAACCAAAATGTGAAGATATTTGCTCCACTAAGCACCTCTGGAGTGACAGCATGAGAGAACTGTGCTGTGCCCCTCTGCACATGAGAGCAGGCACAAGGTGGGGAGGCCACAGGTACAAGACAAAATCACCTAGAAGCTCAGGTGTGACAGTTTTCCTATCTCAGGTCTTCTTTCTGCAATGTATACCTAGAAGGTTAATTAAAAGCACTATATATGGACTTTATTCTAAATATTGCATAAGGCAAGAGGGTAACAATAATGTCTGTACAAACGAAAAACTGGAGAAACAATGTCAATGATAAACAAGCAGTAGGGGTCACAAACTCAGAGAGAAAAAAGGAGCTTTAAAAGGGTAAATTTTCTTTTACTCCCCTTAACTGCTAAGATAAGATTTAGTTTAGCAGCTGATGCTTGATAAAATCATAAGCGACAGTCATAATTCTAAAGTATTGCTTGGACTCAGAGATAATTAAAACACTAAGTAGTAGATTCAACTGATTTTCAGCAGAAGAAACTAAAACCCACTGATGCTTCCCACAGGGTATTTCAGAATACCACATTGGGTAGATTTATAGCACTTTTTTATTTGAAGAACAAAATAATAATGGAAAACAATTAATTGTTCCCTATAAGAAAATATTTCTTCTTTGGAGCAATCCTTCTCTATTCCAGGGAAGTATTTTAACATCATCTCCTCTCAGTTCTAAGACTGGCTCAGTCCTGTGGATAGTCACAGCAAAGTCAAAAAACTGACCACTGGCAAACAAAGTAAATGAAGACTCTCATGTGTATTTTGCCACCACAAGAGTGCATTTCACAGCTGTAATCAGAGCCATGAAATATGGCAGGGTTTTGGAAGTGTACAAAAAAAGGGCTGCAGAATTCAAATGAGTTATTTAAAAAATATTTTTTGATGTATTATTTAAGATGTTACCATCCTACCACCGACAATGAAGTGCCAGTGAAAGGAAAAAGAACAGTGAGCCTGTTTCTTTTCAAGCAGCCTCAAGATAGAGCTCCTTCCTCAAAGAAAAAACTATCCATTTTTAGAAGTGTAGGAGTCAAAGCATCCTGGATATTAATATACACACTTTAATAAAAACAGTTGGAAAATAGGAAGATAGAAATATCAAGAAAAACCATTCTAATTAACAGAAACTGAAGAACTTGCCTTTTGAGGTAATTATTGTATTCAGAATTCTGGGTCTTAATTTCCTCAACCTTTGAGGCCCTTTTACTTGTCAGAGGAGTGGAAAGGGGCCTTTAGCATTGCTTCCACTTGCATCCCTGTTAATTTATGCAAGCTAGCAGTTTGCTGAGTAGGGAGAAAGTGCAATGATAAAGGCAGCTCCTTCCTGGAAGAGCTTCTGACCTAAGGCCACAGTCCTACAAACACTTACATATGTGCTTAGCTCAATGCAGGCAAGTAGTTCTTTGTTTAATGGCATGCTCATCTGCATTAAATTAGAAGTTTGTAAATGCTGTGCAAGATGGGAGCTGTGCAGATCAAAAACATTCTTCTAAAAGCACATTATTGTGATTTTACTACCTGAAGAAGAAAAAAAATAAAATTAAAGTTAAAAAAACCTTATTGATTATATCTTCAAATGTCAGGTTAGTCTGGAAAAAATAGATTTAAGCACTTATTTCTTGCACTCTATGAAGTCTTTCTTGGAGACTGAAGATCTTTTCAGATGCCCCAAAATATACTTTTTCATATCTCCTGTTAACAACAAAGTCCAAAGGCCCACGAACACTCCCCTGCTGTGTCTACAGCCTTCCTCCTACAAAGGGCATTTGTGAGTTACACAAATGGCATATATGTTCATATGTTAGCTAGTCATTCATAGACTAAGTATTAGCATCATTGACACCAATGTGTACTTTTTTGCTTCAGCAGGAGCAGAAATTTAAAAGATCTATATTGAGATCCTTAAATTTGAAGGCCACCCTTGACCAAGCTTGACATGAAATAGGTACCTGCCCTCTGTTGCAATTTACATGAGCATAAGCAACTGCTGAACGTGGGCTGTCTAATGGTGCCCACGGTGGTTATCATCACAGCTCTGGAGAGAGGACAACAGGAAACCTGGTGATATTTGACAGCACATTGCTCTGATGTCAGTACCTGACATCCTCAGGACAGAGAGCAGCCAGTGCTCCAGCTGAGGGTGCCATGACAGGCTTCACTGGTTGGTATTCTTCCTTTATGCACATAGACTGCTTCACACAGATAAAGCAAAGCTGTGACTGCTGGTGAGCAAAATAAAGTAATATTTCACAGTTATGATGTCATCAAAGGACTATATTTCATGGCTATAACTTCTTGGCAAATACACACATAAAGCACTGTCCCCAAGGAGCTCTACTTGCTAAGTCTGCCTGAGGTCCAGCAAGGTGGACCTCCTTAAATTCCATTTAATGTACATTAAGATTTGAATATCAAGGAAGTCTAAATAGCCTGAGGGTGGAAAAGGCATTCTGAGTTTCATACACTGTAGCATACTTGCCATATTACATGAATTTTTCTATATATTCTATGCTGTGTTATCTTCAATTCGCTCTTGAAATTTCAGCACCCTATTTTCCTTTTATGCATTTATCTGTGCATATAGGCTTGATATATTTTATGTAATTACAAAATTACAACTCAAGTGAATCTCCTAATATATAAACTATCATTGATGCAGTCTCAGAATTTCAGATCTGGAAAACAGAATTTGATCACTTTATTCACTCTAAACCAATATCGTTGTAGTATCAGCCTAAAGCAATATGGGCTGCTAAAATAATTTGGTTTCATTTTTCCAAAAAGGAAAACTGATAGGATTATTTTCATGATAAATTAATTTTACCATGTAATTGCAATTATGACTTCTAATTAATGAATGGTTTCAGCCTCACTAACTAGGTCAGCATTTTTCTTTTAAAAATATATCATTTTTCTCTTCAGATAAGCATCACGATATGTCCAAGCTTTGGGGAAATGCACACAACATTTTTATAGGACAATGATCCCAGGAGCTGAGAAATGGTGAAAGTTATGTGACATGCTTTCCTACACATTCAAGTCATTTTTTTTTGTCTCTTCTACTAGAAAAATTAAAAAGCAAGCAGATGGCAAAAGGCTTTTTAATGGGGAGGACCATGATTTCCAAGTCTATTAAAGTATTTAATTTCATGACTGAGTTTCCCAGGCTGTAGGATGCTGAACAACCAGTGAATCAGTGGTGGCTGATGCACAGCATCGTGCTCCTCAACACACACTAGAGAATGGATTGACAAGAGGCAGAACTCCAGGAGAACAGCTCTGTAATCAGATGAATCCCTATAAAAAGATATTCAAGAAACCTGAAAGCGTCATGCCTGCCATGGAGGACAAAGCTCCTCACTGCTCTGTCAGATCAGAGGTTTGGAGGTGCTGTGCAGGATCCATCATCTCTCCTGCATTGCAAACCACACTGACAGGGGTGGGAATGGAAGATCAACACTCACATCACACTGTCCTTTGATTCCAGAGGATTCATGCATTGTGACACAGAGATACAGAAAATGGAATAGCTGTACCTATTAAAACAATGATTAGTAGGACAAGATGAGAAAAATAATTGCCTTGGAAGACGCTCAAAATTTGATGGCTAAAACGTTATGGATATAGCAATTAAACTAAATGCTAGCTCTCCTCAGACTGCAACACCAAAATAGGTCATTTTGTCAGGTTTTTTCTTTTTTCTGCTGCTAGAAAGAGTCCTATTTAGAGAGCCCCTCAAAGACAATATCCATGAAAAGTTGAGATTCAATGCATACTTGGAAAGGTGCTCAATAACAAATGCTAAGCAGTTCTGTAATTGGGATTTTTTTTTTTCTGAGAATGTCAATCAAAATAATGAAGTATCACAACAGCCAAAGTCTTCAGAAAATAAAGTCTGTAGAATTCTAAACATAAGCATCAAGAAGCATTTACAAAGTTGCATTACACAGACCTTGGAAAGAGGGCTGTATTACACCTAACAAAAAAACCCTCAGGAAATGCTTTTCACAAGCACTGTCCAGACAGCCCCCTTTTTAAAATGAGAATTAGTATTTATTTATATATGCAAGCCAAAGATTTATTAACTGATTATTAGTTTTGGCAGCACAGTATAAGATCAAACTTCAGATAACTTAATGAAGGGTTTTCTCCACATAATAATAGAATTTGAAATTCAGTCTCCTTTAAAAACCACCCAGCCCAAAATGCACACATGCAGCCCTCAGAAATGGCATGGCCATGGTGTGAACTGTACTGCCTGCCTCAGTTACACACAAGAATCCATCACTGCAACCACACTCCACTAAAATCAGAGCAGCACAAGCTGCACGAGTCCACCTGGAGTATTTTCTCTAATTAAAATACAATTTTTACTGCTGTATCCTCAGTATTTGAAATCCATCAGCCAATATGGTTGGGGTTTTGTATCTAACAAGATGCCAATCCATAATCCTCTAACACTCACTCAGGACAAAACTATACCAAATACTGGCACGATTTTATATCTGCAATCCCCAGGAATATCTTGAAGTCAAATATGGCTGTTCAAGTTTTCCAGCATGAAAACATTACTTAACAGGCTTGAAGGAGACAAAGGGGAGTAAAAGGAAAAAGTATAATGGGACTGTTTCATTTTTTCTGTAATGCATCATAAAAGATGCAACAGATGTGTTGAACCTGTTGCCCACCCTGGCCAACGGGTGCATTTCAGCATCTTCCTCACAGATTTAACATGCACAAGTATTTTTTGGAATTGAATTGTTCAAAATCACATCCGGAAAGATCTGAAAACTTTGGGGAAGGGGGGCAGGAACCAAAAGAAAAAAACAAAAACAAAAACAGGAGCTCAGATGTCCCCTACAAAGCTGTTTTAGAAGGTCTGTGCTGCTCAAGCTGACTGCAGGAGGAAAAAGGAGCAGTGGCCACTGTGCAGTTACAGCTTTCCAAGCCTGAAGCCTTATTCCTGCTCCTGCCCACATACCAGTGTGGGTATAATGCCAGTGGTAACTCTGGGCCATACTTTGGAATATTTGCTTCAGGGATTTCTCACCCATTCCATTAGAACACGTTTAAATAACTAAAAATATTCTAACTAAAGCAAAGCAAGTTGTGATGCTATGAAGAGAACCTTGCTTTAGCCACGTTGGAAAACACTGTGTGATTGCATAAGAGTTTATTGGAGATTCCTGCATGGTTACCCTTATTGTACTTCACAAACATCTTGTAGCACACACCCTTGTCTGAAGCCACATCAAGCCAACATCACTGAAACCTGTCAGGTTTAGAAATGAAGTCACAAACATCTCACTAGGTGTCTGCATCCAGCTGCTGCCCCACTGCTCTGCATGTTAAAGAAGACTGTGCTGTGCATCCAGTTCACTCCATTAACACATCCATCCTTCAGCCTTCAAGCCAGTGTTGCTGTGCAGCATTCTGCATGCAATCATCCTCGCTGATTTAATGGAACACAGCAAAGAACAAAACAGTTGTGCACCAATTACATGTCCCTTTTGATTCACACCCCATCTGTTTCCAAAACCAGACATTGTTTCCTAGTCCTTTGCAATTACTGGGGTGTTCTATTGCCTTTATAACCAAACTACAGCAGAGACAGCTGAAAAGTGCAAAGCTTTCTGCCAGCCTCTGCAGGTCCCTCGGTGCAGGGAACTACAAGAAACAATTTATTGTCATGCAGATGTTCATTGATTCCCTGCAGACTATCACAGACTAGTAGTCCTTCACTGGGTGACCTACAGGGATTTGTACTTTACATAATATCCACTGTGTAGTGCACGGTGTCCAGAGCACAGAACCCAGTCAATCTGATCACTCCTCCCTTGCACATGCCTTTCCCAAATAGCATCTTTTTTTTTTTCCAGGGAAAAAGTCTTTTATGCTTGAAAAGTAAATGCCAATCAAAACAGAAGATATTTCTAACGTGCATCATTTTTCAGTCAGAGTTCACTGCCTTTGATGAGTCAGGCCAATGTTCTCACCTCACACTGGACATCCACAAGCACAGAACAACTTGGAAAGTTACCAGATCATTTTCAAATCTATTTAGTGTAGAAATGTGCAAGTTTCCAGAGAAAAAAATTAAGCCTAACACACCAAAAATGAAAAGCCTTGCTATGATAATAGTTCACATATGGGTAAAGAATCAGGAATAGTAAATTCATACCAAACTAAAAACTAACAGACCTGTAGTGTTTTGGATAGTTCTGCTTTTCTAAAGCATTATGACTAGGATAAAAATGAAGTTTTGTATTTGGAAGTGTTCTAAAAGGCTCATTGTTTAAATGAGGTTCTCCAAAATGTGAACATAGACATGTAAAAACCTTCTAAAAGAGGTTCATTTCTAAAATAGCTAATTTTCAAATGAAATTTAAATTCACGTATATACGTTAACTCTGTGAAACAATGATAAGGAAATGGCATCTCAACTGACAAAATAGTTGGAATGCTTGACAAGGGCTCCAGTACTCAGTGAGGAGCTTGCTGCTTTGTGAAATTTTAAGCTGCAAGTCAAATGAGGTAATGCTTATCTCCAGGTTTACAGAATCCTACTTGATTTGTACCTCGAATCATGAAAGAGATGCTACAGAAGTCACCATAACACATGACATCAAGAGGGGAAACCTCTCTTTTCAAAACTTAGCACTGCCTATTTGCATTATTTTAGGGGAATTACACCTCAATTTCCTCTTAAAGCTAGTGGAAATCATTTCATCAGATGTCACCTCCCCAGATGTTGTTATAAATCAATGGCGTAGGGGGCCAAGCTCAGCAGCTCACACTTCCAGCAGACATTTAGCAATGAGTCCCAGTGACATGTGGATGAAATCTGTAATTTACAGCACTAATTACATCATGAAGGTGAAACATTTTGAGTAGAGTGCAAGAGGACTTGAGGAACAATGGTTTTAGCCCATCAGACCTAAAATGGAATGGTGTCTTGCAGAACTCTGCAGATCAGACTTCAGGTAGTCAACCCAAATCTGGGATACAGATGGAAAGGGACTGGGAACACCGCAGTCCTTGAAGGGATAGATTAGTTCTATTTACAAGCCTGAAAATTATTTGAAATCCTGCATTTAATACACAAGTGGCAACCTCTTAAAACAGCTGCAGCATCAGAATCTAAACCATCAAGAGAGGGGTCCACTGGCATTTATTTTATCTACCTCAATACTATTCAAGTGTCCAAAGCAGACCTGCAGTGCAAGGGTTAACTGGATGACTATTATGCCCTGACTTTTGCTGTGTCCACATGGCCCCCTCCCAGTGCTGGAAACCTCACCAAGATCCACAGAAATCCTCCCCTGCTCCTCCAAGACCCACTCCCAAACTTCCCAGCATCTGAGCCTGGCTCTCTGCTAAAATCCAATATCCACTTGGCTCCAGAAGATTTATTTCTGCTGCCTCTAGGTTCAGAGAGGGCTCCAAAAGTCTGTCCTGCTTTTTGACACTGTTATAATGGCTCTGTGACCCACCCCCCCAACCCTCACATACCACACCACCACCCAGCCTCATTTTCATAGGGATACAAAGCACCAGGATAAAATGATGGTTCATTATAGTGGTACAGAGCTCTTATCTTCATCCGGCAAGAGTCATTTCCTTCCAAAGATTGAAATGCAAATGTGAAAATTAATGATAACTGCATTATCTGATAGCAGAGATAATACCGATTCACTGTCACAGTAACACACAGTCATTCTATGATTTCCTCTGCTTCTTCACAATATTCTTCTTACTGTCAGACTCTATCTATGGTTAACTATGTTTCATGGATTTTTGTTAATTTACATCAAATAGCATTTCCAAGATCTTATATCTACCACATTTCCCCAGTCAAAAAAGAAACAAAATCAGGACAGTAATCTCCAAGTCCTTCTTAGGACTGGTTTAAAAAGAAAGGGGAAAAAAAAAAGAAAAGTAAAAAGGGAAAAAAAAAGACTGGTTAATGTCTGTTTCCAGATGGCAGTGGCCTGCCAATCTTTCCAATCTACAGGGTGCAGTTTTGCTTTGTAACCCAAACCCAAGTGGTGTTTATAGAGCGCTCAATAATGCAGAGTAAACCCAACAATCAATACATATTTACAGTCATTCTTATGAATGGCTACAGGAAATCTGCTCAGAAAAGCTTTCCAAACTCCCTTCTGTAGCAGGTAAAAATGTGAAGCTGGCATGACAGGTGTTGAGGAGAACCTTTCTGATCCACAGCTCATTACAGCACCACGCCAGAATTCACCTAAATGCCTGGGTATTTATTATTAAACATTCATAGCAGTTCAGCTCTATTTTCCATTTTCTGTTCATTGTTTTTCTTAATCTTTTATACATTAAGGAAAACACCAACCTGTAACAGCAATTAAAAGAAACTATACTGAGCTATATTTAACTATCCTGCATACTTTTTTCACCAATAAAAGTGATGGGTCTAAATAACACAAGTTGTGAATTGATGCAGCTTTACTGTTAGCAGAAGTTCATTTACTGAAGGCAGAATTTTACCAGTGGAAAACTTTCACTTTATGTGGAACGTAAACAATATAAAATACAATAAAAGCAATCACAGGTTTTTGGTCTTATTTTTCTTTTTAGTTATTGGACAATACACTTTTTTTTTTTTAATAATTCTACGTAATCTAATATCTAATGACTACAGAATTACCAAAGAAATAAAAACTGGGAGCTGCTTATGTGAAGGATTGCTTGCACTTTTTCATTATACATGCATCCAGAGAGTATAAAAGTTATATATGTATATATATGTATATATAAAA
>JANHGL010018903.1:7068-29441 GCA_024611195.1 Ceyx melanurus | reverse complement strand
AAACATGTATGATGGAAAGTAAATGCAACTGACACATAATAAAACAAAACAGGGTTATAGCTTTTGAGAAATTATTCTTAAACACTTCCAAGTTACAAATTCATACTTCTCCCTTCAAATCTGTGTTCCCTTGTAATACAGTCCAGATTTGCTGTCTTAAAATGGCAAGTATAGTGAACTGGTATTCACCAATAAAGGTATGACCACTGGATGATAAAATAAGCAGTGATTTCTAATTCCATAAACAATTTGTCTTCATCTCTGAGGACAGTATATAACATATAGCTTCCTTATATTGTGATCCAGAATATTTCAGTTGAGGGACATGGTTTTGGGGTGAACTTAGTAGTGTAGGGTTAATGGTTGGACTTGATGATCCCATGGGGCTTTTCCAACAACACAAACAGTCTAGTGACCTCAGTTTCCATTATTTCACAGTAGGCTCATTAAAAAAAAAAAGACAAAACCAGTGAAAACTTGTAGAGTTTAAAAAACACTGAGGTAACAGCAAGTGAGTGCACAGCACAGGCATTATCTCTGCAATTACTTGATGGTCAGTAAAGGTCACAAGACTGGGTGATCTGAAGATTGCTTCAGCAGAAGCTCTTTGAAGCTACAGCACATTTTAACTTCAGATTTTTATTCATAAAAATATTCTAATTAAATGCTTGGGAATGAACGTGAGCCATTTCAACGATGCAAATTTTCAAACAAAATAAAAACCTAATTAATGCTGAAGCTTAATTTTGACTCATCTGGAAGTTGTTGCTAATGAATAACTCGCAGAACTTCAGTCCCTGGCAAGTACTGGCTCTGAAAACATCAGTCTGAAAAAGAAAACCCCCAAAACACTAAAACACCAAAACAGCTCTACTATTGAAATTATCTTTTGTCACAGTTCACATCATCATTTGACAGCAAATTGTACCATGTACAACAGTCAGGTGGATGCTGAGATCTCTCCTTCCTGAGAAAATGCATATTCAACTATGCTGAAATACACTAAAAACAAAGCAGCAACAACAACAAAAAAACCCAAACACTTCAGAAAAAGTTTATTTGTAATTAAAAAGTAAGTAATGGGTTCCTAACTTGCAGCCTTTAAGCCTGCTATGAGGCTGGAAAGCCCATTCTGCCACATCCAAAGAAGTCTTTTGCAGAAATCTGATTTTTTTTCAAGGTGCCATAGTGTATTATAAATCTTGTTTTCACACACCATAGTACTTTCTATGGAATATCAACTTATTTGCCTACTAGCATTAAAAACGTTTAAAATTACATCATAATTAGCTATACTACATCTGCTTTTTTTGTTTGCATTATATTTTCCAGCTCCTGGTTTCAGAAAATTACCATTAGTTTTGTTCTTCTCTTCAGGAAAAGCATACAATAATTTGCAAAATCAAGCAAGGATGAAAAAGTGATTGAAAGAGGAATTTTCTAATGAAATTACTATTGCATGATAAATTATTGATAGAATGCTTCTGGAACTCTTTTCTGATGTGCTCATCCTTTTTTAAGGAGAATTTCCACAAGAGATAGAGCTATTTTGATGGTCTATTTAGCTTCAGATGCACGTTTTCCAACAGCATTATTAAAATATAGCCAGTACAATGGATTTAAGGCCCATTCCATAGTCCATCCCCATGGAAACATCACACTGAGTCCAACTGCAGAAATGCAATTTACCCCTTTCTCTTAGGTGTTTTTACAGCACCAACATATTAATATTGACCAGATGCTTGGAAAGTGTTCCCATGTCAATATCACATTTTCTATCTTAGCAAGGTTATTCTTGCATCATCTTTGGTGTGCATGAGACAACATGGATTACTGGTGGCATGTGGAGTTCTAACACTGCACTGACTGGTTTCAGTGGAAAGAGAAGCTCTCAAATTGCAATGAGCAGGTCTGCTAAATGATTTCTCAGGCTACAACAGGGAAAGCAAGTCCTTGAAGACAGCAGTAGATGCTGCACCTCTATGTTAAGCTCAACATGTTGCTCAGTGTGGTCACAAAGCTTGAGAAGAGACAGAAGCATTTAGTTCATTTTCTGGCCTCAGAAAACAGCAGAAAAAGCTCCTACCTTCATGTAACAATGCAACTGAGAATTCATGATAAATTTTCCTCTTAAAATTCTAAGCATCAAAAACATTTTCCTTTATATCAAGCAGGTACACAAGGCATTTTGTTGAATATTTTACAAAAAGGTATTGTCAAAACCATTTTTTCCCCCAAGAACTTTATCTTAGCAAGATATCCTGGACTCCAACAGATCAGAAAAGAAACAGTGCATTAAACACCAATGCAAAGTATAACATGTTTACTAAGAAAAAAATACTGGAATTTAGTTTAATAAATTTAGCATTCAGTTGTTTCTTTTCCTACCTGGTCCATCCCAATCTTCAGTCTCCACAGTAACCTGTCCTGGTTTCTCTGACCTTGTATCACCATCAGATTCTGCTGTCTCCTGGGTGCCTTCTTCATTGCCTGAAAAAACAAACAGAGAAACACAGTCATGACATATTTCACCAGTGACTTTTAGGCAGCACTCCTACAATATCCAAACAACTGCTTCCACGCTTAAGTGAAAACATGTGCACATCTATAAACAGAGAAAATTCAAATCATTGGACATCTACATGTGTGTGAGTTCCCAGTGATTCAAAACCAAGCTGTAAGCATCCAATCCTCCCAGTTCTGTGGAGACAAATCTTAGACATAAGTGTTTATTCCATAGGTTTTAAAAAAACCCAACAAACAAAAAACAACAAAACAGAATCACAACTTGCACCCAGTTCTGTAAAGCATAAAGTCATTAAGTGTGTATGCACAAAGGAGACAAATCAGCTTGTTACTCCCCAATTACCCCAATTTTCCCCCTAAAAACCTGCAACATTTCTGCTCAGTTTCAGATTTTTCCCCATCCAGAAATTCCTGAGAATATCTGTCTGTCTTCAGTAACTATCCACTGCAAGGTTGTATATGAGACACATGGAAAATTATCAGGTTACATTTTTAACATGACCATTGTATTTTAAGAACAATTCCTTGTTGCAAGTGCAGTTATTTCAGTTAAATATTCAAGGCAAGCTCTATGCAAAAAGACTTTGACATAAGCACTATGAAAAGTTCCACTGAAGGTGAGGGGCTTGGCTATGAACAGAGTACTCTGGGCACAGTAATTTGTTCAGTGACTTCTCCAAGGTCTTATCCAGACCAGTACTTGGAGAATTTTTTCTCTTTTATTACTAATCAATCAAGCACCACATAGGAAGATGCTCTGCAAATATGAAATGAAAATCTGCACCATGAGTTCAATCAAAGGTGACTGAAACATGGTTCACTTCAAGCCCCCTGGAGGCAAACTTTTGCTCAGAACTGTGTGTGTCCCACAGCAGTGGCAGCACTATTTTAGCATCTGAAAATCAGCCTGTTGATTTGACAATGGTAGAGCAAGAAGGATCAAAAAGCACAGCAATTTATCAGTGACTTGCAGTTTTTCCCCCCCCACTCGTGATAACAACAGCTTTTATTAGCAGCATAGGTAATGTTATTACAACAGACCATGCCAGATCCCCATCCATTATCACTGCAACTCTATTTATACCAGATGAGATTGTGCCCCAGTCTTCAAGTACAGGATGATATATATAAACACTGTATTCACTTCATATACATATGCAACACATTCTTCCTTGCATTCATAAAACAAAGTTTTGCAGAGCCTGGTGAACTCTTCCTCACACCAACACAATACCATTTTCACTCTAGACTTCAACAACAAAACAGTTCTGCATGTTCATAGTACTGAAATTGTAATCCACTGGATTCATCAGCACTTAAAGCTAAAACACAAATATCTACAATATTTTTTCTGTTAAACACTGTAATTTCACCCAGACATTTGAAATTCACACACACCAGTTAAATCTGAAGTACCTTTCAGAAGACAGTTAAGAAGACTTCTTAGTAGTTTTGGCAATTTTTAACCAACTACCCCATTCTCAATTGTCATTCATATAGTTAATTTACAGCAATGAAACACAGCCCTGCTTTTTTGGGGTTGACTAAAACCCTGTCAGGCATCACCTTCATTGCTACTTAGATTCAAAACTGCACATAAAGGACTATTTTCTCTGGCTCAGACCTGGCAATATCAACTCCAGTTTTCTCCACAGTGCTGGAAAGCATTCCACCACAATAGCAATTCTGATTAGGAGTGGACTCAAGCTGTACAATCACTACAGAAAGCTCTTAAAGTGTTCTTTGAATGGAATTTATACTAAAGAAAATATTTTATTTCTCCCACTGCAAAAAATAGATCTCTATGGACTAAATCAGAACAATAAAATTGAAATCTAAAATAATTTTTATTCTAAGTGTGGACAATTTTAGCCCCAAAACCCAGACTTTATAATATACATAAACCTGGCATTAGCATGCAAATTTAAGCAGTCTTCAACCATCCAAAAAACCAAACTGAACTGTTAGAATTGAAAGAGCAGAAACTTATTTGTATGAGAAGATTGAGCTGGAGGGGAAAAGGACAGAATTACAGCTAAGGTTCAGCACCCTGTCACTAAGGGATAAGGATGGATCTGAATTTGTGTGTTAGCAGATAACCTGCTTTTTCAGTGTTTCATGGCACTAATAACCTGTTGATTCCTTTCCCATGCCATTTTTTGTTTGGTTGGGTGTGAGGATGCCTGAGACAGGAGACCCCTCCTGGTGTCTCAGACAGTTGAATCACTCTGAAACACCCAGCTCAGGCTGGGAACCCATCTTTAGCCAGCTACAGTTCAGCAAAACTAATCTCTGCCTTTCCTTAAAGTGCTGAATAGACAGAACACTGCTTAACTCAGAAGAGTTTTTAAAAGTCTTATTCAAACAGCTTCAAAACTGTAACGAATACCATTTTCATCTTGACCTTACAATTTCTTACCAGCAATTAAGTGTTTTTGTTGCTCTTCAAAGCAGTTCAAAGGGTTTTTTTTTTTAAATATCCTAGTGTTTCTCCCACAGATGCAAGTGAGCACACCAAATCACTAATTCAATGAGGGAGAGCTGGTCAGGGAATTTGGAGACTGAGACCTACTTCCAGAAACACGAGAGTGCAAACTCTGACAACACTGACAAGCAGGGAAAGGGAGACTTGAATATTAACAAGGAATTTCACTTTAATCTTTCTAAAAAAATTAAAGACTTCCCAATTTGTATTTAATCTGCTTGTACCACAAGTGGTTGTGATATTTTCAAAAAGCAGATGGGTTGGCTGTTCTTCTCAACCCTGCTGTTTTAATCCATGTTCTTCCTATCAGTACGAGGCTCTCACACAATATAACTATTGAACTTTCTTGACTAGGAATGTTATAGCAGCTGTTAGTCACCCTATAATGTATTTTTGCAATCAGCTAGATCAACAAAGTATTTTTAACAATGAACAGTTCAGAACTGACAGATCTACTTTCTTGTTCACAACTGCTTATCACAGCATAGATATCATGTATGTTTGCCAGGTGCTTCCTATAGTTAGGATACCTTCACAGAAGCAGCTCACAAAAGATAAGGTCATAAAAGAGATGAAAAATGTGCAAGCTTCATACACTTATGGTTTTATCATCAGACAAAATAGCTCTGGGTGAAGGACTGTAGCAGTCAAACTGCACACAGCAGCTGCTATTCGAGTGAGGGAACATCAGAAGTTAACATTCAGTTTGTGTGCATGCTTCCTGGCAGCACAAGTGTAAACTTAAATTGTTAACATCCTAATACAGCTGCTGAGAGTGAAACATCACTTCTCAATTATAATAAATCAATTCAGAAAGAATATGTTATGAAGCCTGCACCGTTCTCTACTGCTGCAAGAGGAACCAGACAGGATGCAGAGGCTGGAGGGTCCCTCCCTGCAGGCTGGAGCTGAGCAAGGACAGCAGCTTGGGGGGGGTTAACACTGCAGTGGCACTGGGTGGGAAGGGGCAGGCTCTCTTGGGGACAAGGGAAAGGGACCCTCTCCTTTTTGCCACAACCTACAGTGCCAGCAATTGCAGATCCAAAGAATAGTTCTGAGGCTGCACATATGACCTCGATGCCAGAGCTTCTGGAGCTGTCAATTAGCATTCAGACATGGTCCTTTGTTATTTGCTTTATCCCCATGTCTGTGACTAGTGAAAAAAAGCTTACACACACTGGGAATCTTGGTCTTGAATCCTAACAAAAACACTCAAAAATAAAAATCATCTCCAGGAGCCTCCCTTAAGAAGGAACACACATAAAACCCTAGACAATTTAAAACACAACATGCAGAATTCATTCAGTGTAACTTACTTTTTGGTAGTTCACACTATGAAGAACACCAATGATATCTAACAGGACTTAACTGTCCTGCTTGAAGAGTACTTCTTTTAAAGGATTCTATGGATATATTTAACAAGATTCTGATTTTTATGGCAATGGAAGTTTCCAGGATATAAAGCATTCTGGGTATAAAAACGTAAATAATGCAAAAAAGATCTTTTACTAGCTATTAAAATCTATAGGACTCTGAGAATAAAGATACTAAAATCAGGAGAGCTGTTCTCCTATTTTGTGGATTTTGGCACCTGGTGTGATGCCAAGCTAAACAACATTGCCTAGTGTCATGCAAATGGGTTTATTCTCCAAGCCCTGCAAGGACAGGGACAGGGAGATGCAGTGTTAGCACTACCAGACTGTTACCCCTATCTGATGTGGATCAGAAAGAACTGCAGTGAAGCCCAAAGTCAAGAGGCACTCCACAGATACAGGAAGGTGGAGCAAATCTAACCCTTGGATGATTCGCTAACATACCTGAAAGAAACCAGCCCTTGTACATGTTAATCCACTGCATTTTCTTTCAGATTACATTAATCATCTCAAGACTTTGCTTCTTTGCAAGCAATTATTGTTTCCTGTCATGCTGATTAACAATCAGAATTTCTTGCAGGATAAATCTCATTTGAGGTAACTAAGTTTCTAGCTGCCCTAAGCACTCCAAATTATTTATCCTGCATGTCAGTCTCTTATCCTAACTTTTAGGAAAGGTCTGTGAATATCCATGTGTTGGTGAGTACCTACATGTGTGCAAGCTGCTAACTCTCCAAAATAACAGTACAGAAACTATTTTGGTTTGTATTAAAATCACCACTTTGCTTAACAAAAGGACATCTTGACACGATGCCATTCTAGCACAGTGATTATGTTAAAAACCAGTGGCAATTATTTCTCACCATTTCAGCTATGGCTCTTTTCTCCTGGGACAAGACACTGCTCTGCAGCAAGTTCATCTGGAATGAGCCTGGCCTTCCTTTCTTTCAATGTCTGGTGTGTCCTCATTATTGCACTGTTTGCTTTATGAAGTCCTTTAAAGACAAGGATCACTTATTCAAATGTTTTCTTGCAGAACAGTGAAAGGGTTCTTTAAATTGTATTCCAGACTTTCCCTCCATTAATGAGTTCAATATTTATATAAACTCTTAGGGAGCAACTTTTGTGTCAACAGTGCTACAAATGACTATGGTTCTACTGGCTAGCCAAAAGCTTCTATAGATTTAAAGAAAAACCCAAAAGAAAGCAAAACACTCCTATCTTTTCAATCTTTCCCCATTAAAATTTAAAATACAAGAACTCAAACAGACACATTCAAGTACCAGCCTGGGGTTTCAAACTTCCACAGCTCGAGGCACTTGATTAGAAAAGCAGCAGAACATTTTTAAACACATTTAGACACCCCAAACAAAGACTGCTCAGGATAATGTTCAAAAATTATTTCAATAGAAATCAGCAACCCATGAGATTTTACAACACCCTGCAGCAGAACAAAGAGATGACTTCAGAGACACTAGCAAATTTCAGACTCTAAGTTTGAAGACTCTTCTGCAAGTTCATGTTTCAATTGAAACAGCAATTCAGTTTTCTCCACTGCAGACACAGCTCTTATGAGAATTCTCCATCCAACCAAGAAAAAAAAAATCACTTCCTAATGAGCAGCTGTCATAATTATCAGATCCACATACAATTTGAGTCATTTCCACACATGCTACATAACGAGGAGCAATACATATGTTCTTATGAAGTGACATTTTAATTTATCTTGTAAACAGTTTGATGCTTTTATTTGAAGTAACCAAACACTCCAGGTGCTTCAAGAGCAAAACCAGCCAATTGCTTCTCCTTGGAGACATTTCCACATACATGCTGCATTACAGTGTCACAAAGTCCAGATTTCCAGAGTCAAACTCAAGAAAGAGACTTGACAGTCAGAAACAAGTGCTTCTCTCTCTTATCCTTAAGAATCTTTCCAGAAAGAATATTTTTCTTATCAATATTTATCTGGTGATGTCATCAGCATGACATTTAACTCTCAAAGGTTCAGAAAAAAAAGTAACACCAATATCCCCATTGCTGACAACAACTTATACAACTGGGAGCAACTCTGCTTTTGGGACCTGGGTTAACCACCATTTTTCAAGAAACATCTCTCAACTCTTCAGAAGCATTCACAATTTGTAGCATGAACACCAAATTGGACAAAAAAAGGGCAAAATGGATCTTCATTAGAAATAAAATTAGCAACAGATGCATGGTATACTTGAACCAAGAACATGTGGTGTAACGTGGCATTTGTGCACTTCATATTGTAAAGATTAGCCTCATTAATTTGCAATTCATCCTCTGTCAAATTGCAGCTCTAATTTAAGTCAATCCAAGTTCAAGTTTTCTGAGGTTCTAGAAAGGGGACATTACAATACTTGTTGTAACCAAATAATCCCTTTACTCATAAATGTGATAGAATTCACAATTTCATTGTTCTTAAGCAACCCAAAATGTGCTGACTGCAAAGGCTGGTGTTGCTTTGATAAACTGCTTAAAGTTGAGTAAGCTGTTTAAGTGCTTCTCTTACTTCAATTTTTTTTACAGCTAACAATGTTTTTTATTTGGGTCTGTGTATTTACTTCTTGAAACACTGCTTGCTAAGTTTCTTTTGAGATGCGGTGTTCCACTTGATGACCAATTATTTAGTTTCTTGATTAAGAAAGGGTTTGCTTGTCTGACTGATGTCTAGTTTTTATCCACTGAAGTTGAGATTAATACTGACATAAATTCCAGCTGGACTGAAAACATGGTCTGAGAGGTTTACATTATGGGTTAGCAGCAAACAGAAAAGAGCATAGGATGGACAATCTTGTTATTCTGAAATCCTTTATGTGCTCAAGTGAGGGGTAAGAACAGGAAAAAAATAAAAATAAAAATCACTGGCCTCTTCAAGTGCCTCGTTTCTCTTCTAGCAAGAAAAGAGCTGGTCCTCTGAGCTCCAGTAAAAGTAAAAAAGCCTGTGAGGTAAAGCATAAGGCAAATGCTGATGTTCATAAGAAAGAATTCTTCTTTCACCCTGCCAGGATCCAATCTAATCCTGCCTTAGCCCCCATGGATGCTGTTAACATACTGCTCTTTCTACATCCACATTCAGCATCTACAACAGCTCTGGCAGATGCACAGGATTCAGTTTTAGCTAGATGAGATTCAGATAAACACACAGGAACCCTTACTCTGAGAAACACAACTATCTAAGCCAGGCTGGCAAAGATGCCCACAAGTCAATAAAAGGTGACTACAGAGCACTGTGGTTGCAAAAGGAGTAGCAGTGGAGCTCTTCTGGATATTCCTACTACCCCAAGGGATGAAAAGACATCACACATCCATGTTCCTTCCTAATTCTGCTTACCAAAAGCATTAACGTGTCCTTCATTTACTCAGAATGACTACATCAAGACAATGCAATGAATTTTATAAAATAATATAAACGATTTAAAGGAATACAAGCTCCAGGAGAACAGTTATTGCCAAGGAAAGATAATGTCAGGCACGGGGCTGGGGGGGGGAGTGTCTAGTGCCAAGCAAAGCCGAGGGCTGTGCAATCACCTCTATCAGTGCTCTATCAGTGTCTACACTCCAGCCAAAGCCAGAGAAAACAAGGAGTCAAAGATTCAGGTCAATAAGCTTATAGGCGATTTGCACAAACAGCTCCTCCAGCAAGGTAAAAAACAAAGTCATATTGGCTTTTCTTTTTTATTCCTTCTCTTTGAACTCCCTGGTCCAAACACGCCCTGGAAATGTCAGTGTTATATGCAAGAATTTAAAGAGCTGAGCTTCTTAATCCTGTTAAGAAATATGAACAAAGTTGCCTGTAAAGATCTTATTGAGCTCAAAGTGATTACAGTATAGCTGCCTTATGCTGATCCTACTTCCACTTGCTATAGCTAGAGAGGTAGAAATTTGTCATGAAATCCATTACTGAAAAGTAAAGAAACATTATTGATTAAAAGGTTAAAAAGGAAATAAATAAAACATACATTTACTTTTTGATACAGAAAAAAGCAAGCATATTTATTGTTACTCATTGGATGCCTATCATGAAAAAGGCCAACAATATTTACACAGCTGCATATAGGTGCACACACACAGTCATACTCCAGAGGAAAAAAGGGACACAAATAATTTTCAGGTGTTAAGAGTTTGGCTGAGAGCACAGCAGCAGGTACAGACTCAGGAACCAGAAGCCCATGGATTCCTCGAGTTCTTTTGCTGATTTAGAACTAGAAATGCGTTTCAGGCAGCACTGGAGTCTCCTCATCCCTCTTTTCTCCTCACAAATGAAGACAAGCAATGTGAAAACTGCAGCCACACACCAATACTGATTTATCTGCTTGTGTTACAGAGCTTAAAAGTATTACATCATGAAAGAATCAGTTTCATTAACTGACAAACAGTTAACACTGGGAACCAGAAGCCATTTGCTTTCCCATTTGCCACCAGAAGCATTAAGGCAATTGACTCTCCTCAAGCCCAGGGCTGGTGCCAGTGCTGCCTCGTGAGAGCAGCTATGGGAAACTTCACAATTATCAAGCACAACAGTCATGCTACAAGCAAAGAACAGGAGAATTCAACAAAATAGTTGTCCTGGGAAGCAGAGCAGCAAGAAATGGATTGTGGCCTCTCTCTATCAGCTACATACATTCTTCATTCTGCCTCTTTCTCCTGGAAGAGTCCCACACTTTCTCTCCTGCTCATGGCTCTTCCTCCATTTTCTCCTCCTGCCATTTTCCTGCCCTGCACACAGCTCAACTATCTACTGATCTCAAGCGATCACTCTCATTGCTCAAGATAACTTTCCTTTGAAAGTTAATCCCTCATTGAACACTTGAGCTAAGAAGGTCACAAGGAACTGTGATTTGTTTAGCCACTGCCCACCCTTCCCAAGCAGAAAGGCTCCTGTTCTCCTTGCTGTTCACTGAAAGGAAAGGGCATCACCCCTGGGAGCACAGCAAGCTTTCTAACAAATAAGTAGATATATTTTGTTTTCTTAAGGGTCTCTCAGCACGATGGCAGCAGAAAACCACCCCACAGCTGCTTGCCCACCCCCTGCACCCCATCCTGGAGGATGGGAAGAAGAATTAGGAGGAAGAGAGAGGTGAGACCTCATTGCTTCAAGTAAGGACAGCTTCATAAAACAACACAGAAGAAAATAACAGTACTAATGATAACAGCAATTAAATTCTATACAAAAAGAGGAATAAAAACCTGGGTCTGAGACAGAACCTTCCAGAATCTGGCCACCCCCTGAATCTGTCCCCTATTCAGACACTAGAAAAAAAACAAAACTGATTCTCAGCTGCAGCAGTTCCAGGCTAATACAGACTTTGTGTGGACAGCATCAATCAGCCACCCTCTCTCTGCAGGGCAGAAATGTGTAGTAACTAAGCATGAAGAACCATTTTCAAAGGCCAGGACCTGCCAAAAAGCAGTGCATTATCACCAAGGCTACCTCCTGCCAAATATTGTTGCTACTCCAAAATTCGAGACCAGTGCAGCTTTGCAGTGGAAAAACACTGTGACTGTGTTGTTGTTGTTGTTATTATCACTGCTGTTTCCAAAATATCCCCCTTCTCCTATCTCACTGTCAAAACAGCAAAAGAAAGAACATCAAACTTCTCCAGTGATTCACAGACTCTTCTAAAATATTCATTATCAGATGGGAAACTTCATCCAAAAGGGTAAAAATTCAGTTGCAAGCTTAAACCAAACCCTGATAAACAGTTGGCTTTTGATTTCCATTTTTTGCTTCTAATATTTACATGCTTAAACACTAGTTGCTTCTTCCCATTTGAGTGTAAGCAAAGACTACGTAGGAATCATTTTTCACATGCAGCAAAGTTAATTATGCTTTTGTGGTGTTGCAAAAGTGTGTGGGGAGGTGGAATTTTCCAGATTTTTTGCCACAGAGGCCATTAACAAGCAAAAGAAGGAAAAAACAGCCCAAAGTCTTAATTTGGAAAAGTTGTAGAATGACATGTAGCTCAAGCAATGTCATTAATTTGCTTCACATTTTGCAGAGGCTTTTGCCTTCGCCTTCTAATTCTGGCAACTGTTCTGCTGAATCAATCTCACAAACCCAAATTACTAAGGTGGGAATGACAAGGATGGCTTTATAAAGGTTAGCTGTTTGTAAGTGAGACTGGAAGGTACTGCCCTCTGCTTATAATACCATCAGGCATGGTTTGACAGGAAAATCTCTTCAGTCAAAAAGCCAAAGTTATCCAGTTGGGATATATTGATATTGTTGAGTATTTCTAGCCAAGAAAGTCACCTTACTTTCCAGAACCTTTCATGCTCCATGCTAGCAAGAGGAGAATGTAGAGAGAGGAGAAAGGATTCCCAGGCCATTTGTGATATTTTCTAGGCAAAGGAAACCTGTCACATCAGAAAACACAGCTCCACACTTATTTTTCACACCTTTGAAGATATCTGTGCTTTACAGGCTGCCAATACTGTCAAAGAGCAAAACAAAAATCAGCATCTCAGGCCCTCAGAACAGAAATTAGAACACATTTATTTGCCCTCTAACCTATTTGCTACATTGCTCATTTTAGAGCTTTTATTCATGCTGTTAAAGCAAAAAATATTTTTAGAAAACAAACAAAAAAAGCTGCTTTTTTTTTTTCCCATAACATCTTTGAATTTTAATACTGAAGCACTACAAAAGAAAAAAGGTTATGAAAGGTGGCCAGTAACAGAAATGGTATTTTTTTTCAGCTAAGGAAAATGGTGTCTGAGAGGGCTGTGACTGAGTGGACACACAGTAACTGCAGCATTTGTTTACAGCGCAGTTATAATATCACTTAACTCCCCCTGTTTTCAAAGCATTTCCATTCATAAGTTGGTGTCTCTTCCTTCAAAGATTTGTAGCAGGTAAACTCTCTTAATTAGACTGATTTGATTTCTTAGGATGGCTTCCAAAGTATCAAGAACCTGTAGTGCAAAAAGTAAATTATTTTTTCTAAAGCTTGTAAACTTTAGGACACTTAGTAAATGCATTTTCACACCTTCCCCACTGATGACTGAAGACTCTAGGTACAACTAATACTCAGCAGTGATAACATTTCCAAGAGAGATGAAAATACAAAAGCAGAAGCATATCAAGCTATGGTGAGCAAATGTATGTCAGTGTATGGGGAAGATTGGGAAGACAGAGAAATCATCAATATCCAAATGCCTGAGGGGGTTGGGGACTGACAGGAGAACATCACCACAACTCCAGCTATTGGACAGGCATCCTTACCTGTGGAAGACAAACAATAAAGCAATCAAGTGGAACTCTGGCAGGAAGAAGTTTAAATCAATGCTCTAAATATCAGTAGATGATGGTAAACAGCACAAGCTTGCAGACTGAACACTGGATAAGAAAGAATTGGTGTGGCTCCTGCTAAAATACCTCTAGCTTCAATCATTTGCAAGTCACGAATGCATCAGAAAGGCTTCTGCAACTTGAAAAGTTATCCTTTCCCAAATCACTGGTTTTCTACCATGCATAAAAAGTTCTATAATAAGCTGTATTTTAATCCTAGAATCTACATGCACAATCTGTTTTTCTAGCAATGTTTCCTAGGCAAAGAGGCAATGCCCAGACATGCTGTGCTGCTAGCTCTGGATCTGATAATCACTGACTTCTGAGGCCTGTTCCCTACAGTTCAATACATGGAAAAGAAAAGAACATTCTTGGAGGAAAACATGAAAGGCAAGACTATTCACCTCCCTGAAAAGCATCTTCCAACACATTTCAATATATACCTCTTACCAGATTTAACTGCAGAAGTGACTCATTTTCCTGGTTTTAAGGTATTATATCAACAGGACTTTTTGTGTATTTAAACCAAAACCATCTTTTTTTGCCCAGCTGGACATGGTTTGACCAGTACTCCCTCAAAAGGTAGGCTGGAATGATTACCTTTATTACAAAAGTATTCCACTTCTTCACAGCTTAGATTTTCAGGCTCAAACTCTGCAGAAAAGCTTTCCTCCAATGGAAAGTCTTCTTTTGAGATAGCATCGTTTTCCTCAGACAGGCACTCCTCTTCCTCCTCCTCAATGGCATCCTCAAGGGGCCCTTGAAAAAGAATCAGGAACACTGTGGCAAAACCATCTAAAAGGACATGGTGAAATAAAACCTTAGGGAACTTATTACTGCAGCTCTTTAGCTACTTCTTCTTTCCACAGCTGTGTTTAGCATTGAGGAGAACTCGACAAATAGCATTTAATGGAAATTGACTCTTCCTGGAGAATATGCAAAGTGGTATTAATAATCTGTATTAATAGCATCCACACACGAGGGGTTTGCATTACTCATTTCTTTCAGTTTCCCAGCTAAGGGCACACAAACATAAACCAGCAGGCAGCAGGCTGAATTTCCAGTGGCAGACTGGTTCTAGTTACACAGACACACTACTAGAGATCCTCCAGAAAATCCAGTGTCTGACAGATCTATAACAGAACAGCCTGGTTACCAACTCAGCATGAACAGTTCTTCTTTCTTAGATACACACACTTCACAATCACTGGTTAACAGGAGCTATTTGCCAAAGACATCTCTTGGGCAGGTGTAGAATTTTACCCTAGATTTAAATACTGATTTGAAATAACTGAACATGCTTTAATTCCACTAAGATTTTATTAAATGTCAGTATGTTTTAAAATCCATCTTGAGAGATTTCATTATACATGGTTGAAGCTTGAAAAAAATTACATATTTCAGTCTCCAATGAAAGCAAAGTTTAATTTATAATTGACTGAGGATTTCTGCCTTGAAATGAAAGCTAGCTATATATTAAAAAAAAAATTTGTATTTATACTATAGTTTTCAAGTATTAAATAATTAAATATACTATTCCTATATAATCTATCATGCTGAGATACAATGCATAAATGATTCTGTTGCATTCAATTAAAAGGAAAGGAGAATTTTAAAAAATAAATCAAATATTGACTACACTCTAATTTTGTATAATTTATTATGAACCAGAGACTACCTACATCTATTAAAAGAACAAAATTCACTTTAGGCTCGGGTGTGTAATTCTTGCTGCAGAGGAATATGATGGTCACTTTTTTATTGAAATTGATTGAGATTCCCAGCTGGGGTTTCATAAATTAATGCAGCTGAGTAGATCTTTCATGGAAATATGACTATTTGTGCCAGCTGAGAATCTGACCAAATGAACCCACTTTGGTGGGGCCACACTCACCAACACTTAGCTGTCATTCAACCATCTATCTCCAAAAATGAGGGGCTTTTACAGCTGAGGAAATGAAGATTCTCACTATCAAAGTATCCATTACTGTTAATTGCACCTTCCAGTCACGTTGGGAAAAGATCCAGCAATGCATGTGCACAGGGAGTGAAGAGTGGATGCCACAGTGTCCAGAAAATGGAAAATACCATACATTTTACAAATACTTTAAATTTGGGGGGAAAAAAAGGAAAATTTCTGCCAGTATTTCAATGCAAGTCAAAATTCTGCTGAATGTCTGGCTTTGTCAGCCAGCTTTTTCAGTGTTCTACAGATATATCACATCTATGGCAGATATACATCCATCCAGAAAGGGCAATATACCTTCCATTCAGCCAGCTCCACAGGGCAGGGTCACTTGGGATAATTTCTGACTTGCTCATGTTGAGTCAGATTTGATTTTTCAAGTGTTCAAATAAACTCAGCTCATGTCCAGAGCTATAAACTAATAACTTTAATTAAACTGATAACTTCAACTAACAAGCAAGGGATTGTTTAACGTGAGTCAGGACCAGCCCACAAGAGTAACAACAAATGCATTTCTTCGTTGCTAGTTTCACATGGACTGAATTGATCTCTGATTTCTGGGGCTATTTTTAAGGGTAACTCAAACACAGAGTGAGTTAAAGAAAACAGTAAAATCAAAAGCCATTTACTGGTAAGTATAAATAGATTAAACTGTATTCTTGATTACTCCATCTAATTGCTTGCACATAAATTCAGCATGAATAAAAAATAAATGTTCACACTCTCACAATAAAGACTGAAAGGAATTACATATTCTGTACTCATGCAAACACAAACTCTTCAGGCTTATGTTTGCCCTGCCTGGCCACCTGCTTCCATCCACCTCTTCCAGTAAATCAACTCAGCTAGAAAACTAAGAATTTACCTTGTTCAAAGCTGTACTGGTTTGTTTTCAATGTTTACTAGCTCCTCTACCTAGGGAACAACCTACACAGCAACTATTCCACCTCCTCCCTGCTAGAAAAGATTTTCAAATATAGTCATATAGACAAAAAATAAGCAAGTCTTTAAAAAGAACAGTTTCTTTGCACTGTTTTCTCTGACAGAACCTTGAACAAACCAAATGCAGCTTCATCAGTTACTTTACCTTCTGGATTTCTTTAAAACTGTTGATTTAATTTAATTTAATGAATTTAGTTGAATAGTTAATTCCAGAGATAGTCTAGGTGTTTGTCTTCTCATTGCAGCAACTCTTTTCCTATGAGCACCTTGTAAAAGAATGGGAAGGAATCTAAGGAGAGGTGATTCTGAAATGCTTCAGAGGAGCTGGAGACAGGATAAACAGTTAAGAATTCCCAAATGCACTAGGTAAAAATGCAATTTCTGATCTTAAATCTGGCGGGGGGGTTGGACTAGATGATCTTCTAGGTCCCTTCCAACCCCTAATATCTGTGAATCTGTGAATGTGTAAATGGGGGTGCTGAAGGCAAATGAAGCCTCCATTACTTCATTCCAGATTTTGCACGAAGCCCAGAAAAAATTATTTCACTTCGGAGAATATACTTGTGTTGTAGGAAACACAGATTTAGAGGCATTTGGTAGTTTACCCATTCACTTGATACTTACTCTAGTTCATTAATATTTCCTGCTATGATCACAAATCTCAGAGATTTTTTGTTGCAGTTGGAAAGCAGCACAATTAGTGACAGCAGCGAAGGAGTCAACGTGGCAGAAATCCGTATTGCTTGGTGGACACAGTAGTCCAGTTGGAAAAATCCCCACATATAATTTGCTAGGAATAACCCCATGGACTGAGGAGAGGCTGAGGACTGAGCTGCATGTGCCTTCATGGAGAAAATTACTTCTGATTGAGGCCACTTGGCAACGCAGCGTGAGGAAATCTGAACTGTGCTCCCTAATTTGTACCAGATTTACAGACACTCAAGCACAGATATTTTTTTTTTTAACACTATTAATGTATCGAATGTTAAAACAAAATAAATCTTTCTCAACTACTCATAGACTTTAATATAAATGCAAACATATAGATAAAACCACAGAGAGATAGATAGCTAAGTGGCAATCTTTACACAATGATTAACAGATGCTATCTCTGCACTTGAAAGGATGGCCCACGTTTAGCAAAATAAAAACCAAAACCAACACTGTAAGAATTTTAATAACATGGAAAAGTGTGAGAATAAACCCCCAGCAAAGGGTTTAGGTTCCCTTAACAAAAGATGCTGTTGCTCCTCTGAACACCAATCTGAGCACTGGACCCCTTGGATATGTGTATGCTACATCGAACTCCAGCTTTATGGTGCTATAACTGCACTGAAATAATTGAAATTCGGTGCCATTAAACTGGTAAGTAAAAGCTCCCTAATAATTTCTCAAAGTCAGACTTCTCCCTAAATGAAAGCACTTAAACACATGCTGAAATTAAGCACATGCTTGTGTGTTTGCTGTTCAGCACCTTGTGCTGAAAATGCACGTATCCTGCAGCAGGGAAGTATCACGGAACTAATTACCTCATTAAAATGTTAAGTGGTTCCTTTCCTTCCCACCTACCAACAGGCTCCTACCTTCCCAGAGCACCAACAGGAATCAGTGCTCTTCAGTAAGAATGCTTCAGAAAGCCAACAGCACTTGACAGCCAGTATCTGGGGAGAGGTTAATGGGTGTAATTAGTAGCAGGAGCATTAAATAATAACTCCAATCAGAGAAGCCTGAAATTCACTGGATCAACATCAGGCATTCTGCATGTTCTGGGTGATCCATCCAGCATTGGCTAGGAAAACATGCTGCCACTCACAGAGCAGCCTCAGCTTCTGGTGAAACCTCACTGTGGGATAGTCCCTGACTGCAGAGGGCAAAAAACTTCTGAGGAATCGATGCATTTGTCTCCTGTTTTCTTCTAAATAAAGACAAGCAGCAGGCAAACACTTGATCTGGATTCATATCACTGGGAAGTGTTTTCCTACAAACACAGCCAGGAACATAGAACATATAAAAGAGGGTTCTTTTGGGGAAGAAATTTTGACACTCCCAAGTTCCTCGCTGGGAAGCTGGCTTTCTCTTGGCTTTTCCAGATAATATTATATATAGTTTCCAGAAAATATTCTATATTATATATTCCCAAGCTAAAGTATTTCCAACCCTATATATTCAACCAGAGTGAAGACAGACTGATAAAATACAGGATATTCATATATCCTGTAGGAATCAGAAAAAAAATCAGTTTCTTCTGAGTATTAGGGCAGCCAGTTCAGTTACCAAGACATTCAATACTCCCCTGAGAAGGAGAACCTCAAGCCAGAGGTATCTAGAATAAGCACAGAAATGGAAGTGGACAAATATCATAGCTGAAAGTAAAACTGTAAAGAAAATTTCCCTCCTGAACTAGTTGCTTCTCCCACCCCAACAACCCAACTGTCCGTGCTACTCTTGGTTTTTAGTTAACAATAACTGTAATTTTCATTTTTCATTGTAAAAGGTATTGCCTCTCCCTGTGAGAATTGAAAATATTTTAATCACTAAATACTGTTCTGGCAGAGGGTAGATGGCAGTGTGTAGTTTGAGAAGCAGCTGCAGGAAGAGGTGGCAAAGGGAGGATGATACTGGCAGGGGGGCACTGGTGTGCAGCCTGGAAAATGGGTTAAAAAACCCTTTCTTACACTGCCCAAGGAGGTCAGTACTTGGCAAACAAGCCACTCCCATTCCAACTCCTTCCTTTGGAGGCCACTGAGTTTTCTATTTCCCTTAGCAAAGTTCTTGCTGTAAATCCTGTTATGTGTTCACAGCTACATCCAAGCAGAACAAACCATTCCTCACTTGCAGCCTGGGATCAACCTGATGACCACGATTTAACAACCCACCTTAAAAAGGAATGGAAAATAGCTGCTCTTTGGACACTATAAATCCACACCAACCTGATGTAATTGAGCTTAACTGCAAGAATAAAATAAGAAAGTCTATTTCTGTAGCCCCCAAAAAAGGTGGGTTTGTTTTTTTTTTTAAACATGTAAGTTATTCCTGCAGCCACTCACTTTTCACATGAGTTGCATCAGGGGATCTGGTAGGAAGGAAACATTTTTATTAATTTTCCCCTTATCTGTAAGAAGAATGCTGATTTATTTTTTTTTTCATTTACGTTCCTTGCCTGCAGGTAGCAGACCAAGAAAATCATATGGCAGAAATTTTTCCTTTTGATTAATTTCTTTCCATGTGTTATGTTATTTCTTATATATAATTGATTTCAGGTTTTGCTCGTAGCTGTACATCTTTTTTATATCTGTACCTACTGCTTTCCTTCAATCAAGAAAGTTGAAGGAAATTACCTGAATTTTGTTAAGTTTATTAAAAAAAGAGCTCTGTGAATATTTAAATTGAGTTTTGAAATGCTAATACAAGAAAGATATTAGAGAATTTTAATAGTAGGTTCAATTTGACCCACGGACTATTGTAGAAAGGGTCAAATTTTATTAAAATTATTTCTTTACAGAAAAAAACTATGAACCCTTTGATTTTATAAAAGTAGATTAATATTCTTCACTGCTAGGTCTTTTGGCACCTCAGTGTGTGACAGCATTAACTGTGCTTGTATATAAACTTTTCAAAGACCTTTAAATGTTCCAGTCATTTGGAACTTTCATTTATCCTCATCTTCCCTTCTCTTACCACTATTCAAGCAGCTACAAAATAAAAAAAAATAAATTAAATAAAAAGCCAGTGCCTACAGTTATTTTGCTCTTAGAGCCAGGGCCAGAATATTTCCAACCAATAAAAGGGAAATGATGGAAAATCTGTGACCATTCAAAACATACTCAGGAATACAGCAATTTAAACCTGGGTCTTTTAGAACTAACGACATTGTTCTGTCTTCTGACACAAATTAACAGTATCATTTTCAGCTTGGGAAGGTTTTTTTTTTTTAGAAAGTATTCGTTATGATGCATTTATATAATCTAGAAAAATAACAAAAACCCAGTATCTGTTCTTGCTCTTGGATAAAGTAGGTAGTTGAAATGCATAAAGTTATTTTAACTAGAAAATAAGGAGGGTGAGGTTTTTGCATCACTAAGTCACCTCCTGTCCAGTCACTGCTCCTGATTTGGGTGCTATTTTTCTTCCTGAATAGCCAATTTACATCCAAACTTCATAATCTTCTCAACACCTATACACGTGTCACATCAGTCACCAAGTTCTGGGCATCAGTCCCATGATTTTTCACATGGCAATACAGAACTACCAAAGTGCACAATTTTCCTGACAGCAAATTCCAACTGAAGCCTACAAAGCAAACAGAAGTTGAGCATAATGCTCTCTGAGATGGAACAGGACACTTAGGGGAAACTTTCTACATTAGGAATATTTTTGCAATGCTAGTTTATTAGTAGTTTTCTTAAATATATCAGAGCAAACAAGGGAAAAAAAAACAACAACAAATGTTCATATAGTTTTCTACAGGTGAGGCACTCTAAGTTTTTGTATTTGCCTCTCCAATAAAGGAGACACGCTCCTCTTGCATCTTACAGCCAAGGAAAATTCCAGACACCATTTTAGGAAAACACTCAGACTGCCTTTTCACTTGCTTTTCACTTGCTTTTTTTTTTTTTGTAGGTTATTTGCTGGGGTTGCTTTTTTGTTTTGTTATTTTTTAACTCAAGCTTGAGTTTTGCTGGAGCAAACCAGCTTCCAGCTCCACGCCCCAAGCAGGCTGAATTTCCAAAGTCATGCTCACAGAGCTTTCCAGAGCAATGAAGGCAGCAAATGTTCACTCTCCAGCTCCGAGTCCAATGCAGGACTCTCTCCAAACACAGCCCTTGTCTAGCAGTCACACTTGTGGTGAGTGACAGCTACTGGTGTTTGCTAATCACTGTTCTCACTCACCTGCTGCAGGGAGAAAGGGAATGCAAGTAGGAGCACTTTGAAGCCACTAATGATGCTGCTGCAGTGGATTTAATGGCCAGCATGTTAGCTACGATGAAAGAGGAACCTCACATCAAGTACATTAAGGGATCAGAGGAATACATACTTATTACTCACTGTAATTTTACATCCCCAGTTGCCAGAGAAAATACTCACATTTTTCTCATACAGCAAAGACACTCTATACTACTATAGAAAATTAAGGGGTCTTCTTTTCTTCTATTTATTTAATATTTTCTATTTTTCTACGGAGTTGCAGATTATTTCTGCCCATCTTTTGTTTCTAGATGCATTTCCTCAGATGGAAACCGGTCTCTCATCTCTGTACATCATTGTGCAATTAAATCAAAAAGCAGAAAAAAGGAATCTGGACTTTCTAGGTCTAGAAATCAGTAGTGAACTCATGACTTCTCTCAAGGGTTGCTATTTCTCTTTAAATTATTATTATTGCTTTTTTTTTTACCCTGTCTTTTCTAATACAAACAAAATGGAGAATACTGAGGAAAAACGAGCCCCTGAAAGAAATCAAAGCTACAGAGTTCTATGTAGAAGTCTGTGCCAGTTTGGTTTAGACCTCAGTAAAAATGAAGCACACCTAAAGTGATCCATAATTCAATGAGGCAGTTAAAGGAAAAACTTAAAACCACACTGGGTGATTTAACAAACACGTGGGAAAAACACTGTGCTTAAAGCAACTGATGGTTTTGAAGTAACAGGCAAAGTTGAGATGTTAGGAATTAGCTAAACTGCAAAACTTCATAATCTTTGTCTATCAGATGCATAGGAGAATGAACAGTCATTTAGCTTAGTGAGATTCTTATTATTTGACAAATA
>JANHGL010018902.1:0-17795 GCA_024611195.1 Ceyx melanurus | reverse complement strand
CCCCTGCTCTGGCAGGGGGGTTGGACTAGATGATCTTCTAGCTCCCTTCCAACCCCTGACATTCTGTGATTCTGTGAGTCTGTATTCCTTATTTCTTTGCTGCCTCCTGACTGGAACACACCCATTACCCCTCAGGCATCTTATCTTCTTTACTTAGTGCAGCACCCTATCTCCCAGCCTCAGCTTTCTATAGCTCTCAGCTATCCTACTCCTTTTTAGGCTTTCCCAAAAGGCAGCTCCTTGATGCTTTATTTGCCAGATGTTAAGCCCACAAGCACATAGTCCTGTCTCCCATGGGGTGTGATGCCCCTTGGCCTCCCCAGAACCCTCCCACTCCCTGCTGCTATCTTCCAAAGTGGTCATGCCTTCAAACAGCATGAACACTACTGAAGGCAAAAGTAATATTGCTTCTTTATAGTGTTTCTCATTTCTGCAGTGGGACAGATGCCAGATAGTGCTATTGTGTAAGAGAAGTCTACATATGTCACCTTTACCATCAGTCCACCACCAGTCATTCTAAACATCTTATTGGTGCCCAGATTCTGGGGCCGTGGGGATTATAAAAGTCTCACTGGTTCCACTTAATGAAATACTTATTTTTAGATGTCCTTTTTCAGAAAAAAATAAAATAAAATAAAATAAATATATATATAAAAAAAAGGGAAAAAAAAGAACCCTATCAGCTAAAAAATGAGAAGTGACTAAGAAGAAGTGTATTGTTATTGATGAAAATTTTCTGTTCCTAGCCCAGTCTCATCAAGGGGGATTGGCTTTTGAGTTTTCATTATTTGAAATAAAGAGGTTTTCTTCACTAACTTTGCAGATATAAGGAGAAGAACATTTTCAAGTCCCACTTTACAGCGGATTAACTTACTGTTTCTCCCTTGTCTGGTGTCCTTTGCTGCTTTTTAAGAGCACCTCCTTCACAAACTAAAAATGTTCCTCTTTTATCTGACAATATCCAGAGTCTGGACATAAAATAGACAATGTACAGAGCACAGCGTGTGCATGCATGTTTCAGTGCAGAGAAATTTGCACTTTTAATTTTAACCAATGCAAATGACAATTAAAAGCAATAGCCTTTCAACTTTTGCAAGAAGAGGTCCCATTTTTGCATTTTATGGGGCAATTAGAAAAAAAAAAAGAAATTTTATTGTCTGTTCAGGGAAACAATTTTCAGTGATTTAAGCTTATAGTGAAACCAGCTGATATGCATCTTGCTTTATCCACATTGCTTCATTCTTTGATCATAAATTTATCCAATAAATATTTTTATGCTATTTTACTTTCTTGGTAAATTGTGTACATCATGAGGTAAAAAATGTAAACTACCTACTCCTATTTTCCTAATCAGTTTTCCTTTCCATTCCAATATTGTATTGCTGTTATCACATTGAGAATTTGCCAAAATGATCTAACAGACTTGCTCTGGAGCTTCAGCAATTCTGACATTCCCACAAAAGTTCCAGGAAGAAAATAAATCTCTTATATTTTCCTTCCCAGGAGTCCAAGAACCCAGCCTCATCAGCCAGAAAGAGCTGTTCCCTTGTAAGGCCAAAGCAAGTCTTTGAAGCATATCAAGTTTATGAAAACATAGATTAATCCAGTGAAGCAGTCTTTAGGGAGGAGCTTAAAGAATGACATTTAAAGTGTTTGCTGTGTTCTGTTGCATGGTGGGGTAAAGCTAACATCTGACACTGCCTGTCTGTCAAGAGATTGAGCTGGAAACACAGGGCCCCAGATGTTAATTGCACGTCATTTAAATTGCTATGATTGGTTTACACTATCCTACACATCTCCTTGATGAGATTTTTCCCAAGTGCTCTGAAGGCTGCTGTTTGATAAGTGAATTACTTTTTGATAAGTTTGAAAGGTACAGCGTGTTCGTAATGAATGCAGGCACTATTAGTATGTGAAGAAACATTCCTTTAACACTTAGTCTTATTTTGGCTGCTCCCTTGAGTATTTCTGCTTTGTCAAAGGCTCTGCCATTCAAAAAAAAAAAAAAAAAAAAAAAAGAGATCCTACTGTTGCATTTTAAAGACCACTTAGAAGTGCAGAACTACTTTCACAACAGGAAAACATGCAGTGATTTAAGCTTACCATGAAGGTTTTGATGCATATTCTGGATTAAATGGCCAGTGTGGAAGCTATGCAATGAAACTTGCTGACAGGAGACTTCAGCTGGAGAGTCAGGGAGCAACTTGTGAAGCTATCATACCTGAACAGCACTCTGTCAGTCCCAAAACTGGTGCACAGAGCTGGGCCACCCTTGGGCTGCTGCTGCAGGGAATGTCATATGACAATGGTCAGTCCTGCTTCCCTCTATGGGAATGCTATGTGTTGAGTGTGTACTGACTAATGGTGTTTTTTAACCCCTGTACAACAGAGGCACATTGAAATCCTCCTCCTGAACACACAAAACCTCCTCCTGAACATAAAAAATGCAGAGGACCACATACAAACCACAGCAAACTTAGAAATGGCAGGCTTCACTGCCATTTGTGACTTTGATGAGTGGCCATCTGTCAATAATAGACATGGGGAGGGCAGGAGACCACAGAGCACCTCCATTTTGGTGCCTCATGCATCAGGGAACAAAATTAAGGAAGGAAAAAACAATGAAGTTTGGTCTGCTGCTGTCTCAGGAGACTTTGAGCAGCCCACTTGAGGGACCTCTAACAAGTCACTTCCCCACAGCTACTCGTCAGACACATGAAGCAAACCCAACAGAGAGAATAATATGTGTCTTAATATAAAGAATAAGAAAAACACCTTGTGTTTAAAATGGGTAGTGGAGGCAGGAGAAGCCAGCAACAGCAGCCTGAACTGCAGACACCCAGCCAAGTGTTGGGAAAATGGAGCCATCAAGAAACTTCCAACATTCCCTGCCATCATCCAGCATTTCTAGGATGCTACAACAGCTGGCTCAGGGTGAGACAGTGGGTCTCTGGACAACTCTATGCATTTAATCAAAATTACTCTTTGTTAGGACTGCAGTAGCATCAAAAAGCCCAGCACAATTTTTAGGTTCTTCAAGCCTAAAATGCCTATATATAAGAATTCATGGGCCATCCCACAAAGACCTTGCAATTTAGTTTAAAACAAGACACAATAAGTGCTGGAAAACTAGTACAATACTGCAATAAATATTAGATCGGTGATAATGAGCAATGCAAGTGTATTTGGAGAAATTACCTTTTTTAAGATTATAAAAACTCTCAAAACTCTCAGTCATCAGACTGATGAAGCTAAAGAGCACATTGGGGCATCTTGTCTGCTCCGAAGTTTGTATCTCACCTGTAATTAAACAGACATTTACCTGGATTGCAATAAAAAAAACCCAACATTTATCAAAATGTTAAGCAGGTGTTAATTTCTTGTCCAGTTTTAGGTGGATAATGTTAGTTTACACCTCAACTAACTTTAGCACTTTTTACCCAGCAGCTAGAAGAGAGGCTCTCTTCAGCAGCTAAGTGGCAGCACCTCCTGCTACTTTGCTTAATCCCTCCTGCCCAGTCCTTCACCTACAGACAAAACCTGTCCTAGCTGCCTGGAGAGGAGCCTTCACCTGCTGCTCTGGTCTTTGCCTCATGCAACACACAGCCCTCATCACCGAGCCATTGCCAACTGACACAGGGTGAAGAAGAACAATCAGAGGTTCAGGAGGGAAGTCTGGAGATACAAGATTTTGCAGTGCATTATCCAAAATAAAAGCACTGCATGGACTGTAATTTTGTTTTCATTTTTTAATCACTGCCACATACAAATTCTGGTACATATAAGCTAAAAGAAAAAAAAAAAAATTAAAAAAAAAACCCCACCAAACAAATCAGTATTTTGTACAAGTTCTTAAATTGGAAAGAAGTATGCTAATAGAATATGATGAAGTACTAGCAAATAGAATCACAGAATTGTCAGGGTTGGAAGGGATCTCAAAGATCATACAGTTCCAACCCCCCTGCCAAAAGCAGGGACACCTCCCACTGGAGCAGGCTGCTCAGAGCCCCATCCAGCCTGGCCTGAAACACTGCCAAGGATGGGGTTTCCACCACCTCTCTGGGCAAAATAGTCTGCTGTCCTTGAAATAAAACTAATTTAATTAATAAGGCCCAGTAGCCTTCCTCCTGACTGGTCTCTAGATTGCTGCAGAGTCAAAATGTTACACTGCACAAGGATGAGAAAAATGGGATCTAAATTATCTTGGTCATATTTCCAGGTTTCTTCCATAGCAACAACAAAAATCAGGTTCACTTATCAAGATATGAATGCATTTGTAGAATCTGCAAGTTCTCTGTTACTTGCTAGTTGGTAAACAAATAAATAATGCAGTGTGAACTGAAACACATCTCTGCTTCGAGCTATATCAGGTAAATGTTGTAATTTAATTCAGCTCTAATGAAATTAGAGTTTGGAGATGTGTAGTCTAGTACTTTTTTAAAGGTACATTACATACATATGAATCACAAAGGCAAGTCTCTATTTCATGATTCTGAAGGAAAAAACAAGATCTAAACATAATTTTTGATAATTTTTTGTTTTTTTGTTTGTTTTTTTTTTCCTCTGACAGAATCCAGTTTGGAACCTGAAGTACTACCTTAGACTTTGTTGAATACTCAGAAATATTTCTTTTCATCCTTTTTCACATGAGCTATGCTGCAGCCTTTATGGTGTACATGTACATTTGCCTAATTAGAATAACTAAAAGATCAGACCTAACCTTTTTGATTAAGTCTAGGAAACATTTTGTTTAAACCTGAGCTTCCTAATTTTGTTGCAGTGATTTTGCCCCTGTTTATTGAAGAAAATCACTGCCACAGGAGGCCCAGAGGAGCAGTGAAATTTCCATCCATGGAGATACTAATAACTCAATCTGTACTCAGCCCTGAGCAACCTGATGTCCTTCACTATTTTGCACAGGACGTTGATCCAAATAAGTGACAAGGATGAAGTTACATTATAACTGTAGCTCTCTAGAGTGCATCATCATCCCCATTGGTCAGTCAACTGGGCAATTCATTAGCTGCATCCACTGGAATTGTATGACCACCATCTTCAGCATAGCTGTAGGTTCCTGAGCAGCTTCCAAGTGAGAGGAGCAGAGGGAACTTGCCAACACGTGCAGCAGCTCCCAGGATGGAAGGGATGAAAAGGGTTAAGAGAAGAAAACCCATCCGGCTGTTGTTCATGGTGAAGTTATAATACTTGTTTTGAATGTGTTTCAGGAAAAAATGATTTATTATCAACAGAGGAACAATAGAAGTTAATTTACATATTGCTCACAAATGTTTTGATAAATGAACCGTACATTTATAGTGATACCAGAAACCTTCAACATTATTTTTCACAGAAGTGTAGTTAGTAAAGAATTTTCTTTTCTTGAAAAGTTTTGCAGGAACTTTTTATTCTGTCAGTTTAATCAGTTCCTCAGTAAAACAAAATAGGGAACAGCTTTACAGTGATCATTACAGAGATTACTGTTGTAGTACATTGTTTTTCTTGGGTACAACAAATGTAATACTTCCTGTCCTTGCAAGTCTAAAATAAAGAAATAATAATTATTTTAATGTGGGGGTGGAGAGAAAAAGCTTGTCATCTCCCTAGTGCTGTCTTTTCTTAGGATGCACATTAATGCACCATATCCAGCTATAGTCTTGCCTAGCACCAGTGCACTACTCATAAGGTGTGGCCTGAGGGACACCAAGTGCATCACACCTATGAATCACTGAATCACTTAGGTTGGAAAAGACAAGATCATCCAGTCCAACCTTTAATCACCCCCAAGATATATCCCTGAGGATCTTATCCACACAATTCACAGAATGTTGGAAGGGACCTAGAAGGTCATCTAGTCCAAACTCTTTAACACTTAAACGGATGGTGACTCAAACCCCTCTCTGGGTAACTTGTTCCAATGCTGGACAGCTCTTTCAGATAATATTTTTTTTCTAATGTCCAGCCTAAACCTCCCCTGGTGCAGCTTTAGGCCATTCCCTCTTGTCCTATCGTTTACTTTTGAGAAGAGACCAGCACCTATCTCTCTACAGCATCCTTTCAGATAGTTGTAGAGAGCATCTAACAGAGTGTGGAAGAAGGGTGACAGTGCATGTCTGGTTCTTCAGCTTCACTTCAGGGTGCACTCAGTGCATACACAGATCTAGAAGCCAGAACATGTTGTTGAGTCCTGAAATGTAGGCCCAGAAAGCTTCATGTCAGAGCAAAACTAACATCCAGGTTAATTAGTCAAGCTCAGATGAAGATCCAGATTCCTCTTACAAGGCTCCAATCTAACACAGAAGCTCACTCGGCTTCTGTTATGAAGGAAGCTGATTTATAGCTCCAAAACAATCCCCTCCTTTCTTAGGGGCTCAAGAAAACTTTCACTTACTTTAGAAGCAAGATAAATACCAGCTGCAGTTCTCACTTTACAGGGAAAGAAGCTGCAACAGGGATGTAAACCCTCTACTGAATTTGCATTTAACTTGGGCTAAAAGATTATGCAGCGTTCAGAACTGCAATTATGAAATGTCTGCTTAAATTTCATAGGCATTATGTGTTTGTGGCTATTTTTGTTCAGGATTGAGCTACTAGAAAAAGAAGAAGAAGAAAAAAAAAAGACAACTCTCTGCCCATCTTGTTTTTTAGAATGATAGTTCCACTTACAAAGATCAAGTATTCTCATCTAGTTCATTACCTTATATCTTCATGCTTATTTCCTCATAGCTTATGTCTTATACATAGGCTTACTGTCACTTCTTCTAGGTATAAGAAATCAATCCAGACCTTTTTTATGGAGATGGTTCTTTGTTCTCTTTGCAGCCTTGGCTGTTGCCCAGATTTTGCTTGTTCATTGGAAGCAAAGACACTGTCAGTTGTACAATGTGAATAGCTCGTCATAAAGACAGCAGTTCTGGAGCTGTTAAGACATTGTCTTTCTCAGGTAACATTTGGAAGTCACAACAAACTCTTAAGGTATTATATCTAGCAAGATAACTGAGCCTCTGGGGAAAGTGGCAAGCCAAGCCATGACCTTTGGTCTGGTGGAGAATAGCTTTTGAGCAGGAAGAAAAAACATCTTGTATTTTATTTTCTGTGTATGCATACTGATGCTGCGTTCAGTCTTCAGTAAGTGAAAGCTTTTAAGGAAAAAGCTTTTAGTTTTCAAACAACTGTCTAATAATTGACTAGGGAGGAGAACAAAGTCACTACCCTTATCCAGCTAAAGCTACAGGGGGTTTACTGAGAGAATCCAAAGTCTGTGTTCATCAAGTCACTCATGCACAAGCCTTATGAGAGAGGATTATTTATCTTATGAGAAAAGATTGTCTTGTGGTTAAGGTGCTAAAACTGGTGCTTATGGTGCTTCAGCTTACTTCCTTTTTCCCCTACCACAGACTTTCCTGCAAACATGAGAAACCTAGCATGACATGATTTCCACCTCTGACCTCCATATTCATTGGCTTAAAAATTTAGGAGTCTCAGAAAGGGCCAGTCCTTAAAAAGCAATGTGAGTTTTAAGTAAGCTCAGGGATTACACAGGTATTTCAGACAGAAATTTAAGCTTGTAAGCAGCTTCTTAGCTGCTGCTTCTCCATCATCTGAGTGCCCTAAGCCCTCTGTAGATGATAACTGAACTTCTTAATAGCAATGGTATCAATAACTGTCGCAATCAACACTTAGTCTCTTGGCAATTGTTCCTGGGACCCTGAAGCACCATACCCCAGGTCTGTTAAACACTGACAACCAAACACCTTGATACAACTCACAGAAACCATTTCAGTGTGGGATCTATGACAGCTTGACTGTTAACTGAGTTTCTCAGGGGCATAAAAATGTGATAAAGAGATTTTGAAACAGGCTCTTCAGCTCTACTTGATAGAGTTGGGAACAGGGATGAAATGATCGTCAAGGCAACGTGTATATATAGATGAAGTGTCTAATGAAGTCACAGGTAGCACAGCTCATTGATTTTAGCTTCACATCACTGACTCTCTACACTTACAGGCACACACTCCTAACACTGAGAGCACTCAATGCCTGAGCATTTATAATCACACACCATACTCTTTTATCATTATGTTCTCTTTAACTTCCCTTCTAGACCAGTTCTGCTATATGATTGAATCGGTTTATGTTCATGTCAGTTCAGAGCTTTTCAAGTATTTATTTCCTATCAATCTTTGCCTTACTGATTTCAACAGACTTAGAATAGATTTAAAAGACTTCGAGTAGAAACAGACATAGAACATAATTAGAATAAAGAACATAACACTGAAGTGACTGAAGACACTCAGACTGTCCATGTCTTTGGTTTCCATTGAGAATATTTAAGACTGCTATCCAATCAGTGCTGAAACTCACTTGAACTCTAAATGCTGAGCAGCTGGCAAGGTCTCTGTCTGCCTAGGAAAGCCTGTGGGAGTCTAAGCAGCATGCATACTATGATGTTTTGACATTACCTACTTAAAGGTACTTAATTTGTACTACATAGACTTAACATCTGTTAAAAATGCCAATAGTCTACACTTGCTGCAGTGTTATTACTTGTGTAAATTGTCTTCAGCAATTTAGCTTCATTTCCTACTCTGAGTTTACAGGAGCCAGCCTACGAAGAGCCATGGCCAATATAGGAAAAAAATATGTACCTTTAAATGCATCTAGGCTAATTTAGCGAGGCTCCAGTACAGCTACAAGCATCACAGCTTTACTA
Organism: Ceyx melanurus; assembly: GCA_024611195.1. Taxonomy (NCBI): domain Eukaryota; kingdom Metazoa; phylum Chordata; class Aves; order Coraciiformes; family Alcedinidae; genus Ceyx; species Ceyx melanurus. The sequence goes on along the minus strand of JANHGL010018902.1, from coordinate 9,085 downwards.
AGCCCTTGGTGATGGCTTTTGTGGGTTGTTTGGTTTGGGTTTTTTTCAGTGACTTTTAAAAGCAAGAACACATCTACACCAGAAACATGCTAGGACTTCCACTTTCAGTGCAGAGCTGAGTGGCAGAACCAATACGTCCCTCTCCAGTACAAGAGGAACCAAAGCAGAGCCTCATTCAGTCAAAATAGTAGCAGCAGAAGCTGATGTTCACTTTACACTGAATATTTGGCAGTTACTCTCCCAAAGAAACAGAGTGTGAAGCATAATATATTCATACAGCTACTATCTATGTATGAAGGCACTTTATAATAGCAAATACTACATAGGTGGGTCTCTACCAGTAAATGGCTTAGTAAATTTTTTTCACTTTAGGTAATTTAATAGTGTTTGGGAAAAAAAAGTACAAATCTGTGCATTGTTAAAACTGCCTTCGTGTTTCACACCTACATATATATATAAAGCTATATATTTTATATAGCTTTAGAACACACTGTCCATCTCCTTGCATTAGCTTGCTTTCTTTAAAAGCATGACATGGAGCAATGTTAAAGTTAGGAATTTCTACCAGTATAGTAACTGCCAAAATCCAATCCACTGTATTTGAAGGCTAACAAATAGGATAGAAGTTGAGATACAAAATTGTTCAATGAGATCCTCACATGAGATATAGGAAAAAGCCCCACATTGTTACATCAGATAACAAAACCTTCTGATTTAGGAGAAGAAACTGTAAAGATGGCTACATTCAGGGTTTAAACAACTTGGTAAAGCATACAGAAAATTACCTATTTGACATAAAAATAAGCAACAACAACCAAAAAACCAGATCTAATGCTTTCCTAAGTATAGGCAGGAACAAAAGAGAAGGACAATCAGATAAAAAGGTAAAATACATCTTTTTTCAATGGCAGGCGTAAATCTAAGGCTCATTTTCTGTGATCCAAAACTGCTTTCTTTTCTACTTTTTTACCTCAAGAGCTAGTCAGCTTTCCTTTAAATATCACAGCTTGGAAGGCAGCAGCATCTGACTAGCCTGATTCTCTGAGGTCATGGTTTGCATGTACACAGCCCTGCTCAGGATACTCATGCTATTCTCAGGCATAGGAAGAGTTCAGAGAGAATTGCACAGTCCTGTTAGTAGAAACAAAGGAAAGGATGCAGTGATTAACTCCTGCCCTCCCCTTCAAAATGATTTGCAAACATGAAAAAGAGAAGTTTGGTTGCTTTGTGAAAGAAAAAGGAAATGAAGGTCAAAGGGAACATCAGTCCTAAATGGGAAGGACGTTCATTAACTTGCTCAAAAGGAACAAAATATATATATATATATATATAGAAAGCAGCAACTACTTACTCTGGACAAGAAAAAACAGCAACAGCCTGTACCTTCCAAAAAATCCAGGATTATCAAATATGTAGAAGGTCTTCCTCCTCTAAAAAAAAAAAAAGCAAACCCCAAACAACACAAAAAACAGGCATGCCAGGGAAGGCTCCTATTTCAAAGAAGCAAGAGAAAAAAAAAATAAATGTTGTAGTAAAGCAAGCAAAGCTCAGCTGTGGATAATTTCATCAAGAGGGACAAGATTGCTCTTCACCAGATGGCTACATCTAAAGGAACATGAGTGTGATCCTAGCATAGAAGAGGGGGTCAAAAAATAAAAAAAAAAAAAAGAAGAAAAAAAGAAAAATTAAATAAAAAGAATGAGGGTTTTATGGTAGTTCTTAACCTGAAATAAAGTGTAGGTCACTCTGGCAATTGTTTTTTTTCTTCTAGATGATAGCTGACAGTTTGGGGTTAAGTTCCATATGAGGAAGCAGCTTACAGAAACTGATAATTTCTCAGTTTCTTCTCAGAATTTTGTAATTTCAATTTGAAAATATGAAGCCTGTATTCTACTAATTCAGACTGTAAAAGCCTGGTTTTTGGTAGGTTTGCATCTGTGTTCAGCTAACACTCTAGTTCCTCCATTTCACTCACAAAGTCTAACTGGGCGAGGTGAAGGAAATTATGTGTTTGCAACAGAGAATTATCACTTCTATCCTCCCCTAGTCTATCTTACCCATATTTTTTTTTTCAACAAAGGCAGGAAGGGAAGGACCTTATTAATATTTGATTATATTTTCCCAAAGGAAATTCTGACTACCATGTACTCGTCTGATTCTTATCATGCAATTATCTTGCCATTGAAAGCTGTCCATTGATGAAAATTAAATAGATATTTTATATATATGGGCACAGTTCTTCTTCCCTGCATGACAGAAATCTTAAAACATGAGCTAGAAAGGTAGATTTGTCAGAACAATCTCAAACACAAAAGCCTTTACTTCTGGTCCCAAAGGTGGTTGCCCATTTTACTGATGGTGTATCTTGTATGACATGGCAGTGATGTCATGAGAATTTACTTTGGAATATAGCTGAAAAATGAAGCAACATATTTATGATAACACTGACTTCTATACTCGAGTATGAGGCAAAGCTTGAAAATAAGGTTGGTTGATTTATTTAACATAGAAATCCCTGCCAATTTCCAATGTACCACTGAGTATGAGTATATTAATTTAAATCTTAAAAAAGAAAAAAAAAAGTAAAAGAAAAAGAACCAGCTGATTTATTATTTCTTTCATGCATATGTTTTTGAGTAGTTAAATATGTATGTCTACATCAAAAGAAACTAGATTTTTAGAGAGCCAACTAGCTTACATTGCCAAGTTAATAAGTTCTGGTAAGGTCAGTCTCTCACAATAAATCTAATTATTACACAGTTATTTTCTTTATTTATGCAGTTTTCACCATATGCTATAAGATGGAAAGGATAGTGGAATAGTGTTTTTCTGTTGAGTTTGCTGGTGATGAGCATTTTTACACAGGGTGAGAGAAGTATTGTGAGGGAAGTAGAGGACAGATGGACATTTTTCAGTTGGTTCTTATATGACCTATTTAATCTGCATAATTAGAAAATGGGGAAGCTGTTTATGACACTGATGCTGACTTCACTTCGAGCTCTTCTTGAGCTCTTTTAAAGTATGGTAATGAGAAAAACATTTTACCTTTGGGCAGCAATCTGATTTGTCAGGAAATTCCTTTTGCTATGATGGGTGGATGAGGAAAATTTAGAATAATATGATCCAGATGTTAAAGCTTCCATTTAGCAGCAATGCAGATGGATTATTTTATGGAATTGTCCAGATGGTGACCTTCCAGTATTAATAGTAAATCAATACTGGGGTTTTCATCTGTATGACTCAATTCCTATCTTTGTCCTCATTTACATGAGAAAACACTCATGCATTTCATGAAGAGGCTAATAGTATGAAAATTAACAATCTGGAAGACATAAAAATCAATAAGGAAATTTGAAACAATTATTGCAAATAATATATATCAATTGATCTGATAACATCTTTACCTGAGAGAATAGCCATTTTTTTAATTAATTAGCATTTCATTTTGCAGCTGACACGATAACAAAGTTCTGATGCAGATTTGTATGAGAAATAAGTAATTAATTGAAGATGTGTGCCCATTCAGTTTTGGCTTTGCCTTTTAAATTTGGACTTGACTTTCAGTCTACTGAAAAAAAAAGAGCAACACAAGTTTCGTGAGCACATTAGGACAGCAGCAAAGCAGGCAGGCAACACGGAGCCTTTGGTGGCCTCTGGTGAAGGCCAGGAGACCTCAGACCCTGCAGGCAGGGATGTGCAGTCTTCTCTTATCCACAGGTTGCTCTACAAGTGGCTCCTCCTGATTTATAAACTGAAATGTGAAATTTGTAATTGTGGGTTATCTATCAATAATGTTTACCAAGTTTGGACTTTATTTATTCTTTAGTTAGGCATCTTTAGGTAAAATTGGGATTGGCAACTCTTGTGATTTCCTATTTGATATATTTCACTTTGTTTGCAATGAAATTGCTCCAGTCTGGTTTCTTCAACACCCACCTCAACATATAAAACTCATTTTACATTTTGTAGCTGCAGGTTCTCTTTGTGATTTTCAGTTTTGCATAGTTGGTCTGAAGTTTGATGTTCAGCCATTTTACAACTTGTCTTTGTGGTGTGAAGAAAGGGGGGGAAAAGCCTTAAACTTCATACAGCTGCCATGTGCACTCATTTAATCCTCTAATTTAACTGCTAAATTAATCCTCAGTCCTTCATTTATGTACCTGAAGGAGATGAGACATAAAAAAAGCTTAACATAAAGGATAAAAATAAATAAACACATTCATATAAAGAACACGTAATATTTTTTTTCTGATAATTATGATTCCCACTCTACCAGTCTATAATGTTGCTAGTGGGATCCAGCCTTTTTTATTTTCTTTTCATTTTGACTATTGCCAAAGACAATACTGTAAGTCCAGAGGACTCTCAACCTAACCTCTTAATCCAGATAGAATTTTTGTCTGGGTAGATTCTGAATTTTCTTTATGTTTGCCCAGGTTTTCTCTCTGACTAGCAGCCCAGTCAAAGCTACTGTGCTGGAGTGCTGGCTGACCAGAAATCCCAAGAATTCTTTAAGAGTGTGTAGATCAACTACATAATGCATCTGCTATAAATCCAACACTTCTTGGAAGTATTGGAGATACTGCACATATGAAAATCAGCTGTTCCCCTAAGTGTCAGATTTATTGCCCATACACTGTAGAGCTGGTAAACCCAAAAGTACGTAGCTCTGATGGAAAATTCTTGGCAGAGACTTAACAGCCTTGTATTAAGTTTTCAATACTGCAAAGCTTTATTCTGTCAAGGTATTTTGTTTAACCATCCAAATTCCCCACCGGTGTATTTTAAAGATATAACTACACCATTTGTTAGTTCTATTTTAAAGGGTCTTACTTTGTGTCCTGTTGCAGCAGAAATGCCAAGTCCTTTTTAATGTCAAGAAGCTCCAGTTTTGTGAGTGTTTGGTAGCTGGGTTTCAGCCTCCCAAGACCTGTAACATGTCCAATCTCAGAGTTGACGGGAGATGTTAATATTTTTGCAGCCCCTGTTGGGTTGGGGATTTGGGGGTTAAATATCACTTGCAAAGATTTTATTCTGAAGAATTTGTGTTCAGGACAGGGGAGTCTTTCAGCTACAGAATCCTGGTGTTTCTTTCACTGGCATCTTATATCTTACTGAGATCTGGCTGATCTTGTTACTTCTGCAAAACAATGAACCATATCTAATTGTTCTATGTAATGAGATTCTAATGGGAGTCCCTTTCTATAACAAAATGTGTCAGCTTGGCCTTCCTATAACAGAGCAGCTGTGGCTGCAAAAGCAGTTCAGAATGTACTTTCAACATAACTTGCCATCAATCATATTGCTATTTCAGTTATGAGAGTGTCTGCTGCTGCAAAAGAAAATTAAACTCAACCTGCAGTTTGAAGGAAGGAGAAGTTAGTTAATTGAAGTAAAAATCACATTGGTGTTTTATACTGGGGTTTTTTTTAAAAAAAAGCACATTTTCAGTACCTTTCTGGAGTAGTAGCCAGTGCCATATGCCAGGGCCTGATCTGGGATTTTCAACAGGTGGGTCCCTATCTACAAGACACTAAATAATTTTACTAATTGCCATAGGAGGACAAGCTTCTTGTTTCACTAAAGCCTGTAAAAGACTCTTCTTGCCCTTTATTTTTTATAGCTCTTATCTTCTCTTTCCAAATAAAGTGACAATCTCAACACGATTCACTTATATTACTTAAAATCAAGCTGACAGTTATTGCAGTTCTTGCATCAGCAATAAGATATGGTTTTTTGCTAACTGTTCATCCTGGAATTAGTAAACTAAGACAACTGTAGCCTTTTTTTGAGCTGTCCTTATCTTTAATGGCACTTAAAATGTGTTTACGCATCCTTAACTCTAAGAAAATATTTTGTTGTTCCTTGGCTTCTTTTTTTTTCCCCCTATAAACTTGATCTTGACAGTTTTACAACATCAATGGCGTAACAAGAAGAAATTTGTCCAATGACATCTGTGCAGTCTGCAGGGAGCAAATTTTTATGGATATAAATGAAGAAAGGATCACTGAAAATACCTACCAGCTGTCCTGTAATCATATGTATTCTTTCCATGTTAATCATGTAACTGTTGTTTTCTCCTCTTTTATGCTGCATTAAAAAATAATAACGATGGCAATAAATACCAATATAAAAAAAAAACAAACAGGAACCAAAACCACATTTCAGAAACAAAAAGTAAAAATAGGAGCATGAAATATATATTCAGTTCAGTGAATATATATTCACTGAATGTTCAGGATACTGGATTAAACTCTAAAATAGTTTTAAATACTATAGATATTTAAAGTTACTTGAAACTGCACAGTTAAAATGAGGCAATACTCATAATCAGTCATTAAAATTATCTGCTGATGGTTTGACTAGGTTTGTAGATGTTGTTTATATTTGAAAAATTATACACCTGATACCAGGTTTCATGAATCCATAACTGGTGCATTGTTGGCCAGAACCAGACTTGCCCATACTGCCCTGGGGTAGTTGATTTGAAGAGGATGTTAAGTAATCCACACTCTCTCCCTAACGAGTGTGCTTTTGATTTGGATTTTCTAAACTGCTTTATCATATCGAAGATCCCAAGCAAGCTAGGAAAAGAAAAAAATGCATATATATTTTCCTTGTTGATTTGACATCCGGAAATCATTTTTAAAATGAGAGGAGCATTTTAAAGAATGTAAATCACAGTGTTATAAAGACCATGCAGTGGATTTTGCTCTTCAATAAAACAACAAAATTGATATAACCCACTTTCAGAATAAGTGCTGGTTTTCCCCCCTTCTCTTAGTAGTTAAGTAAACAATATTTTTCCCTTAGCAAATGAAATAATAGTTGCAGATCTGCTGCTGCATCTGTAGAAACCTACTTGAGTGGTAGCAGAGCTTGTCTTACTCTTTTTAAACCTATTTTAACTGTATGTGAGATATTTAATTTCAACCTCACCCTTATAAAAAGGAGGTAGATTAGAAAACCTGGAAAAAAGACATTTCAGAAATTTAACCCAATATTACTTCTTTGATTCTGGCTATGAAAAACACTGAGATTTACCTGTTGTTTCATTTTTCTCTCCCACTTCTTTAACAGTAGATTAAGTGGGAATGCAAATGTATTGTATGGACAACTTTTGGACTGGCTCTGGTATCTGGTATTTTATCAATCATTTATTATCCAAGCTATTAATTACTCAGTCTTGAATAGGGCTTAGATTACTAGTGAGAATGCAAAGTATTGGATATTCCCCTGTCTACAACAATATGCATATTCTCTACTAAATTTTAAAAGACTAGAGAAAAACAGCAGTTGGTTGAACTCCCATGTGTTATACACCCTTCTACAGGATAGTGCCTAAGCCCAGACCTGATCCAGAAGTTAAGTTTTTCCTTTGGCCTACCACAATGAAGCTGTTAGGATTAATATGAAATTTCCTGTGGTTGCAAGTCAGGTATCACCTAAGATATCCCTTTATTTTAAAATGGACTCTGAAAGAAAAACCCATTGCCAGTATTTCCCATTTATTCCACTTTTTCATCAGAGGACTTACCCCAGCAATCTTCTCAATAAAACATGGCTCTAGCTGACAGCAAACACAATATATGAGGTGGGATGTTCACCACCCTCCCTGATTTTATGGATTTATGCTTGCAGAGAAAGCAGAAAGGTAGGGAACACTTTTTTGTGCCTGTGCTAAGGCTGCTGATCAGAGAGAAGAATATGGTGTTGGGTTCAAAGGCTACATATATATTAGTGGTTTACACGTTCTAACTCAGAATAGCTTAAACTCCACTTGAGTAAGTCAAAAGAGTATTTGGACCCTACTCAGAAGCATCTATTCAATATAAGGTACAATGAAACTAGACAGAAATCATCCTCCATAGGTGTCAGCCAGAACCAGTGTGAAAGTGCATTTTTACATTAAGACTTGCAGCCAAAAACCTCATCAAATATGGACATTGAATTTACAGTGATTGTGAAATACTGCAGAGAATCAGTCCTCAGATCCACTAAGTAGGAGAGCTGGGACAAAAATCCTTGTTGCATAAACTGACTTTTATTGCATTTGATTAGAAGTAGTTTACAGAAAGAATGCAGAAAAAAAAAACCCTTGGCTATGCAGGTTCTCCCCATAAGTTTTTACAGATAAAGAAATATAAACTACATAGCTGTATATCTAAACCACTTTTTATCATTAAGTATTTAAATAAAGCAGCTTTTGCTAACACTGCTGGTTAACATGTGTAGACCATTATTGTGGTTTAACCCCAGAAGGCATCTCAACACCACACAGCCCCTCACTCACTCCCCCAGCAGTGGAGTAACGGAGAGAATCAGAAGGGTAAAACTGAAAAAAACTTATGGGATAAACTCAGGGGATAAAGACGTTTAAGTTGGTGAAGCAAAAGCTGCATGAAAGTAAAGCAAAATAAGGAATTAATCCACTACTTCCCATCAGCAGGTGGATGTTTAACCATTTCCATGAAAGCAGGGCTCCAGCACACATAACAGCTACTTGGGAAAACAACACGGTAACTTCAAAGTTCCTCCCTTGCTCCTTCTTTCCCACAACTATTATTGCCAAGTGTAATGTTACATGGTATGGGACATCCCTTTAGTCAGCCAGGGTCAGCTGTCCCAGCTGTGTCCCCTCCAAAATGATCATGCACTGCCCAGCCTCCTCACTGCCAGGACAGCATGAGAAGCAGATGTGGAGTAAGCACTGTTCAGCAATAAATGAAACATCCCTGTGTTATCAACACAGCTTCAGTCACAACAACAACCACCACCGCAGGAGCAGCTATGAAGAAAGTGAACACTATTCCAGCCCAAAACAGCACAATCTCACAGAAAGTGGTAGAATTTACAGCTCTCTAGTCTTGAGATACAGATAGGTGATGGGGTGACCAGGCATGGGAGACAAATCCAGAGCACATTGGCTACATATTCATTCTTTGACGGCCCTGCTAGGATTTTAGAGCTGTTTTCAAATTAAACCAAAAGATCTCCTGCTGCTCTTTGTCGAGAGGCCACTCCAGGTAGGTCTTGGTGTTCATGATCTTCCGCAGCTTGCAGAACCTCTTGGGAATGGCTTTGC